>PVJO010000986.1:0-194473 GCA_004026905.1 Hystrix cristata
GTAAAAGAGCACTTGAGTGCTAGCACTTAAGGTGTTAAGTGACCAGCTGCCCCTCTAAGTGAGTCTGAATCATAACAGAAAGTAAGATAAATACCTGTTTTTAAATTTGACTTTTGAAAGAGTGCTACATGTACTGAATTTCACTTTAAACTATAAACATAGCCTTTATAAAACTTTTCTGTCTTTAATCTGGTTTAACTAAAAATATAAAAATTTCTGAGTTCTCTATTTTCAGAAGTCTTAAAAATTATTTTTACAAAAATTTAAAAATTTCGGCTTCTTGATGTAGTAAAACCATCAGACCATTGCTATCTAGTGTTAGATATTTTTAAACAATCTTTGGATTTTTATTGATGAAATCAAGTGACTCTTGTTTATAGCTTTGAGTGGGCATTATCATAAAGGAACACATGTATTTAAGGAAATAATTGAGACTCAAATTGATATGATCGCAGTGTTTATTTCATTGTTACTCTATTTCCATGTTATTCTTTAAAACAGGAGTGATTTGAATCCTATGTCTAATATATAATTAATATCAGAGAATAGTGTATTTTAAAACTGATATACTTCACATTTGCTGTATCATTTTTTTCATTGATCCATTGATAGAATAAGCATTATAATCCCCATTTTACAATTTAATAAGATTTGCTTTTCTTGCTCTACATGTAAGGTATCAAGCTTCAGCTCCTTTTACATCCAGTACTCTTTCTACTGCAAAATATTTTATGGTTACATTTTCTTTGTTTTCTTACTCTACCATTAACCACATAAGTACTAGGTATTTATTACACCCTTTATTGATGGAAATGTATTAAAAATCCACATTCATAAACAAGAGTACAGGCAGTCTTTGTCATACTCCTGAGGAGCTTATGAATGATTGATATAGCTAGTTCACCTTAAGAATTAAGCAGATTGCCTCTTTGTACCAGAATTCCCCTCTTCTGGTTGCTGCAATCTAGAGTTTCTTGTTTTTAAACCCAGTTCTTGACTCTAAAGTCTTAGCTTGGTTCTGATGGGGCCTGCAGAGCCTTTGTTCATTGCCTGCTGGAATTAGGAAAATGGGCTTATTTTTCTTCTCATCCCTTTAGCCACTGTTGATATCACTGTTTCCTTGGGCTGTACACCCAGTTGTGCACAACTTGACTCTGTCCTACAGCCTCTGTCTTACCATTAATAACACATACTAACATTGCAGTCTTGCTACATTCATCGTTTACTTTTTACATTTCTCATTTGATCTTCACATAACCCTTTGGCAAGTACTGATATTTCCCCTATTTTATAGTTGAGGAGTGAATTGTGGAAAGGTAACCTTGCCTATGATCAACTAATTATTAAGTGGCAAATCCTGGGTTTGAATTTAAGTAGTCTTACCCCAGAGTTTGCACTCTGACTGGTGCTAGCCCTTCATTAATTCTCCATAGGAGTTTTGTAACAGATAAGTTACCTGGATCATGAAAGAAGGAGCTGTGTTGGGTAACTCGGCTTGGTACTGTAGCGGTCAAGGACGACCCTACACATTACAGATGGCTCTGGGAAGAAATGGGGCTTCATCAAACAACCAGCTGGTTAAGTAAGGGCTTTAGCTGCCCTGCTAACCTATCAGGCAGCTGTGAGGATAGTGAGGGCCACGAAATGACTCTACCTTCAGTGCTGCTCTCCACTTCATCAGTACTTCATCACTTCTTTGGCTCTTTGCTTACTACCACTGCTCTAGGCTCTTGATTTCCGCTATCATATTTATGGTCCACTCTCTCTTTACCCTCTCTCTTGTCTGCATTTTGTTCGTTTTGCTTTCAATCAGTGTTGCAAGACTTCTGTTTTAGGTGTAGCACATTCACTTTCACTAATGTATCATGTTCTGTTTTCTGAATACATCTCAAGTTATTTATTTTATATTGTTGAAAAATTAGTTTGTTCTAGTTTTTGCTGTTACAATGGGGAAATGATCTTCTGTGCTTGCATACGTCTTCTTATGTGCAGGTACCATATTGTAAACCAGGAGTGGAATTTCTTGGTCATATCATAAATGAATCTTTAGCTTTACAAGGTGCTGACAAATTTTTCCCCAAAGTTGGTTGTGCAAATGTTTATTCTTATCCTTGTGTGTGCATTATTACAAAATGTGCTTTTATCTCTCCAAGCTGTATAATCATGACATCTCAATTTGAAGTATCACTCTTATTTAATGTTGCTAAGAGTTTTACCCAATTATAAAGGAACTCATGTTGCACAAAAATCATGTATATAAGAAGTAATTGTCTTGACCATGTAAAAGCAGATGAGCAAAGGGTAGCTCTGCCTTAGAAATTCCAAATGAATATAGAAAGAATGAAGGAAATAGAAAGTCAGCCTTATGACACCATAGTAATAATCACTGCAGTCAAAATCCAGTGGTGAATGCAAAAACTGTTGGGCAAAACGTTAAAGAAAAGCAGGATATTTGCCTAGCTTCAAATACATCCCTTAAATGTTTATTCTTGGCACAAGTTGTTGATACTCTCTCGGCAGAGTTCACTCCCCTCCCTTGCATGTGGGCTAGACTGGGTGACTCCCTCCTATAATAGAGTATGGCAGAGGAGATAGTCCCTTAACTCTGAAAATACCAGGACAACAACTCCTTGGCCAGGAGGTTAGGTTTATTCACAATGAAGAGTCAATTTTGATTTCATACTCCATAATGGATGCGATGAGAAGGTGCTCACTGCTGTCATGTTTTTCCCAAGAGTCTGTAATCACAGTCTAATCATATGAAAACACCAGCCGATGGCAAGTGGAGGACTTGATGAGTACTCTTCTGATTTGTCAAGGTCACGAGAAATAGGGAAGACTGAGAACCTATCAGAGATGGGAGGAGACTGAGGAAACATGTCAAGTCCTTGTAACCCAGTTACTTGGGTTGGATTCTGGAACAGAAAGACAGCCTTACTGGAAAAACTGAAAAAAAAAATATGAATTAGGGTCTGTCGGTTAGTTAATAGTGCTATGCAAATGTTAATTTGGTACTTTAGATAAATGTATCACTGCTATATAACTTAACACATGACCTGGGGTGTAGGTGTACAGGAACTCCCAATACTGTCTTTGCCACCTTTGTGTAGATCTAAAGTCATTTCAAAATAAAAAGCTTTCTAAAATCCAATGAAGGATGTAGGACAAATCGCTATGTTCAAGCGAATGGAGAAAATTCCAAAATAACCAAGTTTTAGTGTTTTTCCACAAACAAAACTTCCCTTTATTCCTTATGGACTCAGTATAATTTGTGAATTGTGTGTTTTTCTGTTACTGTTTTCTTAAGTTGCTAATTTATTTGTAGTTCCTATAGGTCTTAACCATTTTTAAAAATTGCACTGCTGTACTGCTGAAGAAATATATGTCTCCTGAGGGCTCATGCCTTTTTCTTTTTAAGTTTTATTTTCACAGTTGCTACGTGCTCAGCA
Organism: Hystrix cristata; assembly: GCA_004026905.1. Classification (NCBI taxonomy): domain Eukaryota; kingdom Metazoa; phylum Chordata; class Mammalia; order Rodentia; family Hystricidae; genus Hystrix; species Hystrix cristata. The sequence goes on from PVJO010000986.1 coordinate 3,450, forward strand.
TTGCACTTCTAAGATAAACAGTGAAATTTTTACCATGAGAGATGCAAAAGGTGATGTTGATGGCTTTTCTGTTTTGAAGATTTATGGTATGCTTTCAGTGTTAAAAACTGGAATCAGTAGACAAAGTCTAAATCTTAGATATTTACAGATCTTGTTAGTTTGTCAATTTCCTTCCAAAGCACATAGGTCATTAATATTTATAGGCCAATACCTGGCAGTGGTATTTGTGAAGCACCAACCCAGTAAGCCCGTATCCCTCCTTCTCAGTATTATTAGGCAACTCTCTCTTTATAACTGAAGGCCTGGGGAGTTGTCACCAATAGTGTTGGAGTGGAATATAGATTTAAAGGAATATAATCTGCTAAAGACAGATATAACTCCTAATTAGCATTTGGATACTGTTGTGCTGTTTTATGATTTTCAACTTGTTTTTTTTCCATTGATTCTTACATAGAACTGAAAAGAGGATGACTATAGACTCATGAAGTTATTGCAATCTAGAAAGCACACTGCTCTTCATTCAGTTAGACTATAGACACTTATTATTCTCATTGTTTATTTGTGTAATTTCATACAATGCTAAAAATACAGATTTCAAAATATTTTTTACAAATTTCTTCTTGAATAGTACCTGCAGTTTTAATCATGTGACCTTTGTTCATAAAACTTAAGGATGATATTTTTTTTTCTTCAAGAAATTTAGCATTTTTTATTTGGCATCTTCCTCCCTATCCCACTTCTATAAGAATGTTAAAACTTGCGTTTTGGACCTCTGTTGGCTCCCTAGTTCCTAGAAATGTAAACCTGCATCTCCTAGCATAGGCGTAGGTGAGGCCATACCCAGCCGCCCCTGAGCTGTGTGAGCCTCATCCTGTCACAAGCACCCTGTTTTCTGGCACCCAGGCCTCACTGCCCCTCGGTGAGCACTCTGGAGCTCTTGCTGTCCTATCTGGTCCCCTGCCCACCCTCAAGGGCCACCTTCCCGCCACTACCCAGAGTGCCCTTCATTCTTATCCTGACCCGCCTTTGACTACCACCTGCAGGAAGTGTTTGTACTGAAGACGCAGCATCTCCCACCATCATAGAACTTTCTGCTTTTTAATATAATTTATCTAATGATTAGTTGTCTCTCTTCATTGAGACCCTGTAACAGAGGGACACTGAGGCATACAAACCCAAAAGAACTGGCCAACTGAAATATAGAATGTGTGCAAACTGCTTTCCCCCATTCTCCCACCCTGTAGCCCTAACTACAGAGCTTAGATGGGATGCATGGGCCTAAAAGTGACTTTTTCCTGCAAGTTATTACAGATTCTTACTTTGTTAAATAGCTCAGTTTCACCAGAACACTATACCGGGAAGTGTGATTTTAAAAAAATGGTGAATGTTTAGTAGGTTTTTTTTCTTAATTGAAATAAAAGACACAATGCCATTAATCCTCTTCAAAGTACTCCTCCTCGCTTCAAAACCATTTAGTCCATCATTCTTGACACTTTCTGAAGTAGTTCTGGAAGTCATCTTTCATGAGTGTCTTTAGTTATACTGTCTTAACTGCCTCGATGTCCTTAATCTGTTCAAAATGTTTACCTGTCGTGATCATTTTGATGGTGGGGAAGACTCAGATGTCTTATGGTTCCACGTTCAGTGAGTAAGGTGGATGAGATCACACTGTAATGATTTTACAAGCCCACCATTTGTTGGATGCACCATTCACATATTTTTGATCACAGCTCATAATGATACTCATGAAAGAGGACTTCCAGAGCTGTGCCAGAAGGTGGCAAGAACAATGCAATAAGTGTGTTCAAACTGAGGGGGAGTATTTTGAAGGGGATTAGTTGTGATGTATCTTTTACTGTAATAAATTTTTTAAAATTTAAATATTCACTATGTATGTTGATTATCTCTTGTAATTTGTATTGAAGGTGCCATGGCTCTTGGAGTAAAAGGCAGCAGTTTTCACGAGTCTTTTAGGTTATCAGCACTGAGTTAATCCCTGACAGGAGCAGGAGGGGTTTTAACTAGTTGGACAATGAAATCAGAGGAAGAATACTTTTGCTGGTAGGAACAGTGAACTGCAGCTAACAAGATAGTGTCATTTCTTCATGTGAGGAAGTGTACATATCTTAGGTACTTAGAAGGTGCAAAATCTTGTAGGAGTAGTTCCTAGGAAAACATTGTTATGGTCATCACCACTCTCATTTGTGAAGGTAGTACTGGAAGTCTAACCAAAAAGTGTATGTAGTATTTCCACTTGAAGGTTAATTCCAAATTCCATACAAGGAAAACAAATTCATAAACTTTCTTACCAAATTATGTTTAAGTTCAAGCGTGCTTATACTGTGTTTAAAAGGTCTATTTGTTTTTCTTTCTACTCAATACAACTTACAGAGAGTACTGCTAATTTTGAAGAGCAGAGAATCTCCTGGGTAGAGTTCAAAAATTGAGTATGTATTTTAGGAATTCCCTAGGCCTGTGAAATGGGAGGGAAAAAAAAATCCTCTTACATGATGCATATTTCATTCTTACATTATTTACCACCTCTAAATATAGAATGGCAGTACATTTCATATCAAGAGTTTCAATCCAAGTACCTTTGAGAATAATTCTTATTTTAGGTGCTAATTTAAAAAAAAAAAAAGGGGATATAACCATACTTTTGTATAGTGTCAATTTAGCTGATTATTCTATAAATATATCTTTAAAATAAGAATTATCCATAATGGACTCTTCCTGAGAAGGAATGCAAATGAATCAGGTGAAAGTCATTTCCCAAAAAAGTGGTTCTTAGCAAACCACCTTAAAATGAATTTTTACTCAAAAATATTTCTTGTATTATGCCTTGCTTTGGATATGGTTTTGTTATTTGCAGAGCTTCTGATTACTTTTAAGTTAACATCAAATATTTTTTCCAGTTGACTTCAAACATCTTAAGGGTGTGCATTCTATATATTATATATACAATAAATAAATATTTATATGGACATTTTCAAATAAAAAGTAAGACATACAACTTGGAAAAAGGATCGTTTTAAAGACCTAGAAATTATTGCTTGGAAAAAACTGTGTTGCGGATCCTGTCGTTCAGTGTCTTTGCATTTTTCTCATTTAGACAAGAAATCTAAGCTTTTACCTCATTCATTGTCTACATAAATGAGAGCAGCAGGGCCTTAGGTAGATATCTTGAAACACATTATTACAGTGGGGGTTTGTGCTAAGAGGCATCATGGAAATTAAACAGTCACTGTGAGGTTTTTCCTTTTGTGTGTCAGTCAAATTACTAGCTCAATTCTAGTATCAATTTCAAGGTATATTTGTATCACCTGTCTAAAATGATATTTCCAAAATAAGGTTGGAAGCTATGAAATCATTTCACAGTGCATTTCAAAAGAACTAAGAACTAATGAGGCTGGGTGCTTGGTTCCTGGGATGTTGATTGGAAATAGCTCAGAATTCATTGCTAAACCTCAAAGGCTAGGTCAGTAGTTTTCACTAGAGTGGCTGTGGTAAATATTTAGACGTACAGTATTCGCATGTATATACTAGGTTATATCATGTACAGCTATATTTCATATAGATATTGTGGATTTAGTGACTTTTGTGCCTGAACAGTCAAATGTTTCCTCTTTTTGCCCCACATCTGGCATAGGAGTCACTATCTTTAGGAAAGTTAGGATCCATTTGAAAAGAATTATTTCATACTTATTCTGAAAAGGAGAAGAGAATATATTCTTTCTTCTTTTGAAGTTGGCTGAGAGACTTTTTTGAAGACCACTGAACTGGCATTTTAACCTATGCTTGAAACCCATGGGAAGTCACAGTGAGAAATCATTAACTGTATCCTATTAAAACCCTGAAATAAGAGACCTGAGCTAGTTGCATTGATTGAAATATCTTCTCTATTTTTAACTCAGTGTTTATCCTGGTACTCTCTGGGGGGACTTCTGAGCATGAGATGCCCAAATGTGTGCCGCATTAGGGGCAGCTGGGTAGCAGTGCTTATCTAACACCATCAACTAATTGTGCTTAGAACCAGAGCTTAGCATAATTGGAAGTTCATTTGCTTTTTAAAAATGCACTTATTTAATTAAGCAAGGGAGTAAAATTTTAAAACTTATTCCCAGTTCTTTAAAACAGTAAACCAGCACTGATACAGACTGAATTTATCCTTTATAAGTCTAACTTATGCTACAATGAACACCCTCAAAGCCAAAGATACCTTCTGAGGTAGCGAATCATAATGTATTAATGTAAAATATTCTCAGGTAGGTTATGCAATATACGAAATATATAGACATGAGACAGTATTTGTACTTAATGTCATATGTCTATTTGATGTACATGTAGATCTTTAAAACTTCTTCCTGTGTGCCTTCTTTGTAGACTGTCCCCCTATATATTCCTTCTGTCACTGCCCTCCCTATCCCTAAATGTATTGAATTACCATATGCCATTGTGCTGTATATTATTTTGTCAACGTTCCTTTTGTCAGAGTCTGATAAGATTGTTACTAGTCTCTCTTGGCATTTCATTCTATACCTAGTAAAATCTCTTGGTTAGAATTAAAACTTCACAGGGACAGAGAGAGGATGGAGGATGATGTAGTGGTTACAGAAGGAAAGTCTGCAGAGAACTTTCAGTTATGTTTTAAAGTAAAACAGTCTGTGTGGGGTTCTTTCTTTTTGCTTTTTGATTTGTGTGGGTGTTTTTTGAGACAACGTTTTCTTTTTTTTTTTTTTTTGGTAAGCATTAATAGCTGGGGTCATGTTATTTCTGATGTGTTGGAAATATTATGGATTCTGAGTGACGTCAGATATTGAAAACCCAACTTGATAGGAGGATTTCTAAAATTAAATTATGATAGTGAAATAATGACTTTACTGTGCGAAGTCATTGCCTTACCTGTCACTCCACCAAGCAAGCTGGAGGGTTTATGGAATGCTGTGAGGCAGGGGACTCCTCACCCTGAGGAGTTCTCCCTACAGCTCCCCTACCTCCCACTTCTATGGCAAGATAAATGGAAGCACTGTAGCTTGAAGGTGCCTCTGCTGGAATGAGATGCAGAGAGGCCTCTCTGTTCTTTACAGGCATCATAGATCTAATAGTACTTATAAAAGAAGAAGGGAGTTGGTGCCCTGCTGGCTAAATTGTCCTCTAGGGAAGCATTAGTTACAGAGCTTCTTTGTTAACTAGGCTGAATGCTTAAACCACTGTTGAACTTCTTTTATTAGTGTGTTTTAAGATAGCTCTACATATGTATACCCCAAGTATCTGCAGGACGGGAATATTTTCATATAATTTACATATAAAAGTTGCATATGTATAATAGTAATATAAAAATTATATCCTTTTATTACTCTTCTGTTACAGCAACGCCTAGTCAGCACTGAAATTCTGATGACAAGTGAACACAAAGAAAGCCACCGTTTCTATATTTTCCTCTTGATAGTTCTTTGATCAGCTTGTTGAATAACAGAAATGTTTTTGATGCATTTTCAGCTTAAATAAAATTCTCTTAACACTCATCGATGTTACTTTTTCAACCATAATGTGAAATTTTAAGGGAGGACAGGGAAGGAATTTGTAGGTTATGTGGAAATTACAAAAATTTCCAAGCAACGTTTTGTTTTCATGAAGATTTAACTATGGTTGGTGATTTTTAAAACGTGAAAGCTACATTTTCTTTCCTGTGTTTAACTCTATACGTGGTATAATAGAAAATACTTGTATGTATACCTTAATGAGAGGCTCAGTACTTTTCAAATGGTTGTGGTAATGGAGTAAGTTGCTATTCTTGGTAAAGTGTGTGCATATCGTGCTGTATAATGAGGCTTTTGTGCAGTTCATCTGAGACCTCTCAATTCAGACTCCCTCTAATGTACATATACTGATGTGCTCAAAGACAAAATTGGGACCTGATTGCCTCCATCTAATGGAGAGGCAAAGGCAACAGAGGCAGTGCTAGTATACATGGTTCTTTCAGTCAGAGGTCAGCGGTCTTGTCCTATTAGGACCACATGGTAAACATGCCAGGCTTTGCAGGCTACACGGTCTCTGTCACAGCCATTGACCTGGAGCAGCTGTAAGCAATACAGAAAGGCATGCATACGGCTTGTCCAGTAAAATGCTGTGGACACAATACTTTTAATTTCATACATTTTTAATATGTCACCAAATAATATTTTAAAGGCTTTTTTAAATATTTAAAAATGTATACCTTTGGGAAGAGCAAAAGCAGCACATATGTAACCTGTAGGCCATGGTTTTTAAACAGAACCACTGCCGATATATCCCTTCACTGTTCCTGAGGTGGTTACATCAATTTGGAAGGAGATGTGAGCCCTGGAAGAATTACCTGAGACTCTCCCCACCTCTGCACCATTGCAGCTTGGAGCCTGTGCAGTTATAAATCAGCAGGCAGCCTGGGACTGGAGGAATGGAGGCAATCAGGTCCCAATTTTGTCTTTGAGCACATCAGTATATGTACATATCTGTTAGGCTTTTTTTTTTCTTTTTTTTAGGAACGCCACTAATTACCTTGATTGTTGAAGTGTAACTGCTTGTATATAGCGTGTTACTGTCTTAACCTTCCTCTGTCTCTCTCTGGCTTCACAAAAGTTGTATTCAATTTGGAAGGTCTACCTAACTATCAAATCAAATATAAAGTTTTACCAGCTGAATATGTGCAAAATCATGCATCTCATATGCCCTGAGCAGAAATGTTTGTTTTGGATCTGAATTCTGAAAATCTGATTCAATTTACATCATTTTATGTTAAGAATTTGATAATACTTCATCCAGAGGTTATGTTTTCAATCTGCCGTGTTGTCTTTGTGTTGTTTTTCTTAAGTAATAATTGTCTGGCACTCACTGAAGATTACTCTTTTTTTTTTTTTCCTTCAATATGAGAATTGAATCTAGGGCCTCATGCATGCTAGCCAAGCATTCTACTATGCTACACCCCTAGCCTTCATATTGAGACGGAATCTCACTCAGATGTCTACAAGCCTCAAACCTGGGATCCTGCTACCTCAGCCTTCTGAGGAGCTGGAATTGCAGGAGTTTGCCACTGTTCCCTGGCTGAAGGTTACACTTTATTTTACTTACCTGTTATTTTCCTTAGTGCAAGACATGTTTATAACATTTATCTTTTTGTGAGATTCTCATCAGCTCTACTTTTCAATATACTTTTAAATTGTTGACAGTTTTGCTGTTAAGCAAGAGAAGTTAATTATATACCATAACAGAGATCAACATGTAACTGTCCAGGGAACTAGGATCCTAATTCTGAGTTTGCTTTGTGACATTTTGATGTATTTTGATGAGTGATGACCTTGCCCCTTTCATACCTTCTAAATTATATTTATTCTTAGAACTGGATGCATTTTCCTTCTATCAGTTTTCAAAGCCTTAGTTTCAAAAGTCCACATTGTAAGCAAAACTAAAACTGAATGAATAGAGAGTATCTCTTAGGATTGAATATGGCTTGCCTGCCATAGCATAACTAGGTATCTCTGATTCCATTCTGCAGTATTTAGTTCTAGATTACCAGGACAATTTTTTTTTTAATGCTTCAACTCAGCTTTTATGAAGTACTTAGCACTGAGCTCCCAATTTTGATGGGGTTTGTGGAGTTAGAGATTGGGAGTCTAGTTGACCCAGCTAGCCTGAGGCTAGTTACTGAGCATCTTCTAGTTACTGAGCACTCTAGGCCACTGAGGCACAGCAGGAAATGGGCCAAAATAAAGTCTTTGTCCCACTCACATTCTGGTAAAGGTGCAGAAGACCATTTATTTCTTTCTCTTTTTCATCTTTCCTTTATTTTCTTTAATACCTATATTCTATCCTTGGTGATATATAACTTTGCAAGCTTCATTTGTCAGATGGAGACTTTGGTGACTGCTCCAGAAAGTGTTATGGTCAAATTAAATGGAAATGGCATTAACAGCATAAAATTGGTATATAAAGGTATGAGATATAACTTTAGGATTCATTTCTGCCAGCATGACTCCAGAGGGACTTATTGTTACAATATATAAAAACACAAATATTATTGTTTTATTATAATGGTATTTTGCAGTTATTTAAAATGTAAGATTTTGCAGTCATTTAAAATGTAAGAGCCTCTCATCACAAAGTTTGGTGAAAATTTTGATTGTTAGTATATTATAATGTCCTAGCTTGAAATTCAATCTGCCAATATCATATTCTAAATTAAGGGGTCCAGAGCCTATAAGTGTTCTGTTTCTTAAAATCCTCATTTAGGAACCAGGTGTACCGTGCCTATGGTAAGTCATCCCACAGAGGGCTGTTGGTGCTGGCAGTAAAGGGAGACATTTCAAGCATGGTTTTGTGAAAGAGGCACAATGTTCCTCATTTTTTAGGAGATGCCAAATCCTATGGATTCACCCTATAAGTGAGCTCATTAAAGTCTTCCAATAACAAACAGCCATACTCTGAATTGTGGGAGTTATCTTGAAAACATTTTCTGTGAAGAGAGCGACGTTATGATTTTCAGTGTTTTGATTGGATATTGGTCCAAATATGTGTTACTGTATAAATACGTGCTTTCATTCTTTCCCAGGACCTGTCTGGCTCCATTGATGACCTCCCCACAGGAACAGAAGCAACCTTGAGCTCAGCGGTTAGTGCATCTGGGTCCACGAGCAGCCAAGGGGATCAGAGCAACCCAGCTCAGTCACCTTTCTCTCCGCATGCATCGCCCCATCTCTCCAGCATCCCGGGGGGGCCGTCACCTTCTCCAGTTGGCTCTCCCGTAGGAAGCAATCAGTCACGATCTGGCCCAATTTCTCCTGCAAGTATTCCAGGTATTCACTCTTTTAAATCATTATGACATTCTGTCAGTAGAGCCAGATCTAGTATTCATCAGTGGCACTCACATTCCATTACTTTATCTTACTGTTTAAAGACCTAGTGCTGGGATTGCATGTTAGGTATGTAACTGCATTCTCACAAAGCATACTAGTGTCCCAGTTCCTAAAGACCATTAACAAATGTATGTAACCATCCACTTAATAAAACAATGAGCTACTTTGATGTCTTCATTTCAAAAACACAAAGCCACTTATTCTCCTAGTATATCTTTTATCATGATTCTGTTAAATGAGATCCTCTGTTAAGTGCACTAATTGAGATTGTTGACCAGTATTGACCTTTTTTATGGCTTTTTTTCCAATATATATCACCACAGTTATTTACCTAAATTGTTTTTGAGTTTATTTTTGTTTGTGTGTGATCACATTCACACACTGATCAGTGCCAAAATACATCCGAAGGATCACTGCTTTTTACAATATACAAATGAAGGTACAAACTTGTACCTTCTTTTTGATATAAGGAGTTTATGTTCAAATTAACTCACTTTCAACTTTTTCAGTTGTCATACATCTTCTGTATCTGTTATGTTATTGGAGTATATATTTGGTTACTTGTCAATTTCATCATCTTCATCCAGCTTTCTTATATCAAATGTTATCCATGCAAGTCCACCAAGAAATTCACTTTTCTTTATCACTAAACTTTATGTAGTTTCTTTCTGTGGAATTTTTGCTAACACAGTATTGGTGGCTGCCAAAAAGTACCCTACCGTGGTAGATATTGAATCTCTAATAAATATTTTGTAATTTGTTCTGTTCTCTCAAAGGGATTCATTTTGCCCCTCTCCCTTTTTTTTAATATTTTATCTCTTTCATACTTTTATAAAATATTTATTATGGAATTTTTATTTATATTAAATAAAATTATGGGATATTATATGTCAGCATAGGTACATGCTAATTAAGAATAAAAACTGTCAAATGAATATTCCGGGCCCTACCATACAGTTTAGAACTGGAATATCATTGGTGCTATTGTATCTACCTGTAAAATGTTTCCTTATCCTAAGCTATATTTCTTTCCCCACCTCAAATATTCTCTGTATTTTGTAATCATTCTTTGTTGATTTTTAGAATTTTATTACAAAAACTCATAGAGTATAGTTTGTTGATTTTATTTAGTAAATTTCTTTGCAGAAGTGTATCCTATTTAAGATGACTAAAATTTTGCATCCCAGCCGAGAAACTTTTGAAGATGTGAAGGGGTGCTGTCCATAATCACAGTAGGACAGCAAGCATAAAGTTGGAAGATCCTCAGCAATTCACCAGATACTGTCTATCAGTCACGTTGTACGCTCATGTGTAGTCGGCTACGTTTTATTTTTCTTAAAGGTTGTTTCTAAGATTCATACATAATTTAGATATAGCTATTGTTAAACGCATTTTGGTTAAGGCATTTCGATGTTACCTCTCTGTGAGTAATATTTATTTGCTTATAAAGTGGTTGCAATAAAATCTGGCTTGACATGTTTTTAACAGTGTTAAAGCTATGAATACTTCCTACTCCAGAATTCCTGAGGCAGTTTTGGTATGCAGATGGTTTTTGAGGTGTCACCTAAGGGATAAAAATTGTGTTTTAGTATGTCCTTCGAAGAAGAGCTTACTCTTTTATTCCAAATTGAGCCATACAGACTTTAATTGATGACCTAAACACAAACCTTGCTGCAGTATAAGGATATTGTAGTTTTACATTTTAAACCCCTGTCATGGATAGTTGACAATTTGAGGATTTTCTTGCATGTGTTTATCATTCCAAATGGAGATTTCCAAAGATTTGTTTTCCTTGATTGGATGTTAATGTGATGTAGAACATCACTTTGCATATATGACCTTGGATAAGCAAGCATTTTTGCTCAGCAGATGTAATTGATGGCAAAGTCCAGTTCAGCTGTGTCTTTGGGAGTGTAAAAGTTGGTCAGTGAATTACTGGTGTAGCCACCGTCCCTTCTCCCTAATTACTACAGGTGTGGACATGGAGATGGAGAAGGGAGCATTTGTGTCGTTCTTTCTGCACATTCCTTTCATAATGGAAAACTCTCTACTTAGAAATGTTATCTAAATCACATATCTTATTTCTAAAACTCATGTCACCCTGCAAATTTTGTGCTATGTCAAGTCTGCTCCACTATAGCCCACTTCTACATGGTACTTGATCACACTGTTCAGTGACCATTAGTACAGGGAGGAAATTAGGCAACAAAAGTTTCACCTTTTTTCCTAGTGTAGTGTAACTTCTTAACTATCTTTCTCAAGGGTGATGGTAGATGTTACATAGTATCAATGATATAAAACAATAAATAGAACTTTTCTTAATGTTAGTGTTACTCTAAGAAGAATAACCTCTTAGAAAATCTTGTGATTAGTTTTGGCATTTGTTCACTTGTCTCACAAGTCAGTGAACTTTTTGAGCTGAGTGGATGAATTTTCGTAACATCTGATCCCTCTTCATTTTAGAGCACTTACTAGCTGTCTAACCTTGAGCAACCTTCTAAGCTTCTCTGTGCCTCAGTTTCTGCATCTGTAAAGATGATAACTGCATCTCACAAGGGTTCTGCAAATATCAGATATGCTGCTACATCTAAGATGGGTAATGGTAAGCATTCAGTGCATCTCAGTTGTTATCACTGCCATCACAATTATTGTTATTACTCAGACCGAGGCTACCTACAGACTTGTCCATGGTCACTATCGTCTAGAGTAGTTCACTTGGTTTTGACAGCAAGTCTTCTGATTCTGAATTCATTGGCATTCCTATACAATTCAGAAGGTGTGTATATAAAGGTTCTAGGGATGTTGTGATGTGTGTTATGGCTTATGTCTAGATGTCACCCCAAAGCCTCATGTGGTCATAGGTGGGACTTTTTCAGAGATGGCTGGATCTAGTGTGTGATGCTAGGATTCGGGGTGTGTGATTATTAAATTAGTCCACTGATTGGTTTGGCTTATTTCTGCATATGGATAATGGGAATGCCCAACCTGGGTTTGAATGCTACCAGCCCTGGATAGACTTTAAGGGACAGAAAGAGGGTTGCTGTTGGCATCCGCTGCTTGTTGCTTGTTGCTTGCTGCTTTGCTGTTTTGCTGCCTTCTTCTTTCCTTCCTTTTGCCCCATGAACTGTTTCTCCTCTGCATTGCACCTCTGCCATGCCGCACTGCCTTGGAGCCAGCCGGCTGTAAATTGAAACCTCTACAAACTGTGAACCAAAATTAACCTTTCCTCCTTTAACTTTGGGTATCAGGTATTTTGTCTCAGTAATGAGAAAAATAACTAAAACAGTGTGTCTACAGAGGTTGTTCAGGAGGACTACCAGAACTGGCCATAAAAGCATAATGTATTTTCACAAAGTTGAATCCATTTTTCTTGAAGAAGAGCGAGAAAACACAGATCTGCATTGCTGTTGTTGAGGGTTGGGACTGAGAAAATGAAAAAGCAGCCCAGAAGATAAGACTGTCCCTCAAGATGTGAACAGAATTTTTGCTATTGTCTCTACACATAAAAATTCTAGCTAGAAAGTTAACCCTTGCTTCACTCAGATCACAAGCAAGTTGATTTCCATATGACGGGCAGGGAGGCAAAAATAAGACTTAACAATAGATACAGTTTAAAATCCTGGGTTATTTCTTGTTCTTTTCACTATATAATAGTGACAACATCATCTTAATTTTGAGCAATCCTCCCCACCCTCCATGACCCTGGCTGGGGTTTCCACATACTCCAGTAGGCTGCTCCTTGTACCAGTACATGTCTTCCAGGCAAGGGGGGGGCACGGTGGTGGTCATCCTGCTCTCTGCTGGGGAGAGGGAGGCACCCTTTTCCCATTCATCCAAATGAGCCAGTTAACTCGTAGCAGCCTCGTCTCAGAGCTTGGGGAGTAGTCCATGGCTTGAATCTAGGTGTTCCTTATTTCTCTTCTGTGTTCCAACAGCTGAGCTTAGTGACACTCAAACATGAGTTTCTCATAAATGTTCATCAAAAATTTTATATGATTCTATTTTAATAGGATTTATTCAAAAATCGTAGCATGTTTTGATTGAAAAAATTTTTGAGTTCTATTCCCCTTTCTCTCCACCTGGCCTATATGTCACACACACACCCCCCCCTTTTTTTTTTTTTTTTTGGTGGTGCCGGGGATCGAACTCAGGCCCTTGTGCGTACAAGGCAAGCACTCTAATCACTGAGCTAAATCCCCAGCACACACACCCCCTTTAAAAAAAACATTTTCCTAAAATTCATGTCCTCATTCTCTGGAAGTATTAAATATATTGAGTTTTCCAGTTTATATATTTTATCATGCATTTGTGTGAATTTAGTCATAGGTAATAAACCATCCTTTGAAGTTGACCAGAAAGTTGATAATCTTTCTGGTTTTCATCTACTTTTAATTAAATGCACATACCTTCATGTGGAGAATAACTGGGCCTTTTATCTCATTCTTTTTCAATCTCTCTTCTTTAAATTTTTTTTGATCCCTACATTGGATGATAAGATAATGTATGGTCTCCCTTCATTTATTTCTGAGTCTGTACTAGTGAAATGCAAGGGTCATATAGAAATTGAATGGTTTCCCAGGACATAATTCTCAAAGTGCTACTTTGAGAAAGTATATTTAGACTTTTCCTTCATTTACTCCATGAAGTCTTTTGCTCTCTTTCTCTTCCCTCCTTCTTCTGTTTCCTAGCACTAACTTGTTTTTTTCTGACCTCACTTCTCTCTCATCTGACCTCATTTATGTTCCATTACCTTGTGCTCTGTCTTGCTCATGCCTCTCCATGTCACAGATTGGCTGTTTCATTGTCTCTTCAGTAGGTCATTGTGATACACACAGCTGGTGTGTAGCTGATAGCTGGGATGAAGTAAAGCCAAAATATTGTGGGGTATTCTTGCTGGTATTGCTTTACAGGATTAGTTGGAAAAGAGCAATCATTCTTCCCCATCTCTGCTCTAGTAAATGAAATTGACAGCTAATTAGAAGTATCACAAAGACAGATAAACAAAGCATTGTAAAGCATCCTGAATGGCAGGTTCTGATTCTTGCCTGTGAAATCACTCCTCCACCCCCTGTTACTTGCCCTCCTGTTATGCTGCCTCAAAAATGATGTGAGTGTCCTGGGAACAAGTACTGTGAGACATGGGTAAGGCATTGGCTGTGGCACGTCCCTCACTCTGTGGGCCTTTTCATTCCTGCATTCTTTCAAAAGCAGGATAGAGATTTCCTGTGGTTAGAAGCCACATGGATTCTCTCCCTTTGTTTGCATGTAACTGAGCTTCAGCATTGCGCACATCTATAGTTTGAAGGTGAAATAACCAATTTAACCTGAACAGGCATTGGAGAACAGAAACCAGCCTATGTATTGTCTTTGCCCTGGTAACTTTACAAGCTTTATTGTTTTCTACTTATTCTCTCTTTATTTCACGCCCCTCCATTTATATTTAGAGAAAAATGAAGTAATCTCCATCATTCTCAGTGGTAGTGTGAATGTGTACACACTTAAGTAAATCTAATGTCAGGTACAGTTAATTCTGCAATGTATGATACTATATGTTTTCTCCTCTAATATGTGAGGACTTAACGTTGTTTTCTGAGTTACATCCTGGAGTTACGTACTTTGGTCAAAAGAGAAAACATACTGGGTTTTGCACATATTAGAGGTCTTGCTTTGGGCCTCCTTCCCCCAGCACACAGTGGAAGCTGACTTGACTCCATCAGGAGGCCTGGCTGTTGCCAGATGAGTCAGTGGATGTTAATTTCACTCTTCTTGCCTCCTGGGCCAGCTATTACAGTTCACTAACAAAGCAAAAATATAAATAGGCTGAACTTTCTTTTATTTTTATTTTATTGGCCAAAGGCTTTTGTCAGCTTTTGCCTGCATGTGCAGTAAGCAGCAGCCATGTTTAAATATTTAAAAAGTGAGCAGACAGTGGGGGAGGGTGGAGGGGCAGGCATGTATTAACTGTTCGTAGCCTGATAAACATTTTTATTTATAAAACTAACTGTTTAGACTATTGATGATAGTTCATTGGTTTGTCAGTGAAGATCTGTGAGTAGTAATTACAAATTCCCAAAGAGATTTTTCCTTTCTATTTTTGGCAATTTGGCATGTGTGCCATTTTTGGCAATTTGGCATGTGTGCCAAGTCCCAATTTTAGGAGGAGGTAAGTCACTTTATCTGCCCTCAGGAGGCCACTGATTACAATGAATTAGAACCAAAAATACAAAATTAGGTATTTACATTAGCACCACATCAAATGGACATTGATTTTACAGGCATTGTTCTTACATGGTAGCAGGTGTTTATTATAAGACCAACCGAAGGCATTTCTTCTTAGTGGTTAGAAATAGAAACGAAAACTTGCATCAAATGTGCAAGTTAAATTTCTTTTTAAGTTTCACAAGTTTTGCTGTGTGTGTTGCTATTTGAGGTGGCTCACCCCCCTACCCACCCACTTACTACTAGCTGGGTAGAGTCAGGGGTGGGTCAGAGTGCTTTAAGATTTAAGTGACCTTGAAGACGGCTAGGTTGAGAGGAATCTTCCATTCTTCTCTCACTAGCTGCTCTCCTTACTCACCTCTTTCTGTGCATACCTTTCTTCTCCACTTGCTCTTTCTTCCCTCCCTTTCCAGCTGGCTATCCCCCATCAGCAACCCCACACATGTGTCCCCTCCCTAGGAGTGGCTTTGGCCTTCACTAACACAGACTCCCACCTGGCAAGCACCTACAGCTGCTGTCCTTTGAGAAAGTAACAGGTGGTAGGAGCCCATGGAGAGGGTTCAGCTGGAATGGCCTTGAACTCACATGGAGTCCCAGTGGTCAGGCCCAGGCTCTGACGGTCTGTTATCTCAGTTCCTAGATGGTAAGAAGTGCGTCCTGCATACCAGTTTTCCATGAGGAATTTGTACCCTTCAGGAAAAGCTCAGACACTAACAGTGTGAGTTCCAAAAACAGTGATATGCATTCAGTTAAATCTGTAAATAACTTCTTGGGCAGCACTGTGGTGTATTTAGAGCGTGTCCCCCAGCCCCACCCTCTTCAGCAAGTGGGAGCTAAGTGAATTTCTTTATGAGCTAATATAGCTGCAGATACAAACAAGATGATCTTCTGGTCAAAAAATGAATTTTCTTGCTTAATTTGACATTCAGACAAGCAGATTCTGGAAGGATGCTATAATAAGAAAGAGAAAAATGAATTGGCGTGAAGAGTTAGTCATAGACCAGAGTGAACAGGAAGGATTTTAGTGAGAGGAAATGATAGTTTCTAGTATAATTTGTCAAAATTACTACCTATGAAATGAACAACAGAGGATGTAAGTCAGTGTCTCTTTTATTTAATTCATTCTCCATAGATTTAGAAATTTTTAAGGGTCCAAGCCTAATCCATCCTAAATAAACAGAATTTCCATTTTTTAAATTTATCCTCAGTTAATAAAACTCGGGGTAGACTTACACATTTGTTTCTGTATGTAATTGTTTCCAAGCCAGTTTTCTTTCAGGATAGCATTAGTACACTTTAAAATGGCATTGCTGTGATGACAGAAATTTTTCATTCAAAGATCTGCAGTTACCCTACCTGATTATCTTATTTCAAAACATCTAATCACATGTTCATCTTTTGGCTTCTCTGGAGGTAGAAATCCTGCAACAGCTTGTTGCAATGGAGTTGCATGCTGCTTACTGGCAAACTGAGCAAGAAAAAAAACTAAACACAAAATGCCATTGATATATCCATGTTTTTAATCTGTGGCAGTACAGAAAACATCAATTCAGCAATTCTACAAACCAGAGAGAACTTAGCCAGTATTTTTTCCCTTACAAAGTAAAATATTTGTGTTACACAAAACAGTAATTTCCCATCCTTTCCAAATGATGCTTCTTTCTCCTACATTCAGAAATAAGAGAGCATTAGGAATTTCTCAAAATGCACATATTCACTTGGCCTCACTACCCCTGTTAATTAAAAACAAGCTGTGTTGTTCCTTTTAGCTGTCTCCTCACCTTCCCTTCCCATTCTCTGACCTATACGCGAAGCTCCATGAGTGCCTCTGTGGCAAAGACAGTGCTCCGTGCTTTGCTCCTACTGTCATGCCAGCAGTGATTCATTTGGTCACATGGTTGACCCAGCAATCTACTCCCATGTCTCCAGGTTTTTTGTGCTGTTCACTGAGGAAGCACTTTACTGGTTATTACTGGTTTTTATTTCTGGCACTGAGTAGACTATCACTGCTCCAGATCTATGCCTGACCAATCTTGTTGCTTCTTGAATCAGCAGTGTGCTGCCTCTTCAAAAGGCTGTTGACATTGATCTGCTGTATTGAGGGGTCAGAATGGGGGAGGTACAAGGCTGTTATGAACTAATTTTAGCCTAGAAAGTAAAAGGGTTTTAAAAACCATTTCACTACATTCTGGGGAATGGTGATAATGTGAGTAGTGTTTAGTAGCCAACATGTTCCTAAACTTCTGATACATTACTATGTTTTCTAAAAAGGAATAAGTTCCTTTCATGAAGGGAGTAAAATTATTGTACAGAATGTTGTGTTTATTTCCCTATCTTCTCATAACCTGGGAGCCAGAATTATTATGATGTGTTGATTGATTACAGCCATTAAGTCTCTTTCTAATCAGTTTCATCACTTTCTCTCAATTTACACATTTACACCTTTGATTCTTCTTCCACAAGAGGGTGATGTGGCTTGTCATTGACTAATAAAGAGCAGAATTGGTTTCGGCACAAGACAAACGGAATGCTGACACCAATCCTAAAATGCATTAATATTTAATAATCCACAACTGCATGTTTATAAATGATATAACCAGAGCTTGTTAATGTTGATAGTCTCTCTTCCAAACAGAAAGTGACGTAGGAATTTGTAGATGCAAACCACATTAAGTGCATATAGCTGGATGCCAGGAGTGTGACTTTATTGAGGATGCCAAATGTACTACTTCATTAAGTGATTTAGGAAAAAAAAAAAAAAAAGTGTTTCACTTTTGCTCCTGGATACATTGAAGTGGTATCCAGTAGAAGGTCAATTAGCCCAACTGCCTGTTTTCCTTCCCTTCTTAATTTATCATCCTTTTGTCTCATTCATTAATTCAGTGAAGTGCTGACTGTATAGTAGGCTGCAGGAGCATTTCTAGGCACTAGGAAAAATGCTCTGAACATAAATGTATAGAGCCCTATCCTCATGGACCTTAAATTCTGTGGGAAAGACAAAAAAATACACAAATAAATATATAGTTTACTCTTAGGGATTGTTAGAAAAAAAAATCAGGTTGCTTCTTCGGGTAGCAGTAGTTAGGGATGGTATCTCTTAGAAATTGGTGTTTAAAAAACAGAAGTGAAGGAAGAGCAGGAGCAGGAGCAGCTCATGGAAGCTCATGGAAAGCAGTGACAGGCAGAGAAAAGACTAGTCCAGAGGCCTTGACTCAGACCTACACCCGTGTGCATGATGGAGACATGTAAGGAAGCCAGTGAGGCTGGAGCTTAGTGGAGAGGGTAGCAGGAGCAGAACTGCTGACCACTTGTACTAGAGTGTAGCTAGGGGCCAGCTTGTGCAGTAGTTTCCCTTACTCACAGTTTTGCCTTTTGAGGTTTCAGTTCCCCAAGGTCAGCCAAGATCCAAAAATACTAAGTAGAAAAATCCAGAAATAAATAATTCATTATTTTAAGTTGGGCAGTGTTCTGCGTAGTATAATGAAATCTCTCACCATCTTGCTCCGCCCCACTTGGAATGTGAATCATCCCTTTGTCAGTCATGTCTACACTGCATACCCTACCCTGTTCTTAGTCACTTGATCATCAGATTGATTGTCCTACTATCTTGGCATTTGTATTTAGTTAATCCTTATTTTATTTAATAATGACCCTGAAATGCAAGACTAGTGGTGCCAAAGAAAAGCCATAAGTGCTTCTTTTAACTGAAAATGTGAAAGTTTTCAATTTAATACAGAAAAGAAAAAAAACCCTATGCTGAGGTTGCTAAGATGAATGGTAAAAATTAATCTTCTATTGCAAAGCAGTAAAGAAGAAAAGCACTGAGCCCCCAGAAAGCCCTGGACTACGTGAAAATCACTTGAAACGATGGTCACCAAGCCACTCGCTGCAAGAAGAAATTGGGACACAGATTCAGGAATGGGCTTGGACTGATAAATAAAAACCAAACAAACAAACAAAATTACTGGAGAAGCTGCATCTGCCAGTGAAAAAGTTGCTGTCACATTTCTGGCAGGTTTGAAAAGTTAACTGAAGAGAAAAATACCATCTGAAGCAAATCTTCAGTTGATGAAACTGGACTTTCCTGGAAGAAGATGCCCAATAGAACCTCCACTCATAAAAGAGCAAGGAAGGTACCAGGGCCAAGACATTGAAGGACATATCAAATCTGGTCCTGTGTGGCACTGCAGCAGGACATATGTGTACAAAGAGAAAGAGTACAGTATACAGAGAGAAGAACGCATGTACTCTGAATTTGTTGTTCTATTTTACTAGCAGTTATGGTTGCTAATTTCTTATTGTGCCTAATTTGTATGTGAAACTTTATCAAAGCTACTTATGTATAGGAAAAAATAGAATATATGTGGAGTTCAGTATTAGCTGCAGTTTCAAGCATCTTTTGGGGTCTTGGAACATATCTCCCATGGATAAGGGTAAATGACTATATAGGAATTTGTAGATTATGATTAGGATGGGAAACACTGGAAAGTTGAGCTGGCAGGGAATGGCACGATCCAATTTGGTTTTAAAGGACCATTCTGGCTGTTACGTGGGGAATACTGTGATGGGTAAAAGCAGAAGCAAGGGGCCTGGAGGCCTCCGCAGGATCCTAGGGAAGACTGGACATGGCTCGATGTGCACACAGCAATAATAGGGGCAAAAAGGTTTTGGCTGGAGAAATGGTAATTCTGCACCATGGAAGATAAAGGACCAAGTGTTCAAAGGGGAGTCAGGAGTTTGGTTTTGATCATGTTACCTTTGAGTTTGCTATTAACAATCTAAAGGGAGCTTTTGAACAGGAAGTTGGATATAAGAATATGGATTCAGGGGCAGTATTTCAACAGGAATAATAATCTTGGGAGTTATGAGGGTTCTAGGAAGGATCCAATAGGTACCTGTCCTGTCTCAGAATCCTCTGACAGGCTTGTGAAAGCAGATTGCTGAGTCCCTCCACCCACATTGTGTTTCAGTAGGTTGGAGGTGGATCCCAAGAATTGGCAGTTCAGCAAATGCCCCGTTGATGCTGAAGCTGCTTGTCTAGAAACTGCTGACCTCTGAGGAATGAGTGAAGGCCAGTGGTTCTCAACATCAGTTACCCAGAACATCTAGAAAAGGGCCCAGGCTGTCTCAGCCATGTAGGTATTGGTCTCACTGGCTCCATGTGGGGACTTGCAGTAGTACTGTTTTAAAACTCTTCGGATGTTTGTTAGGTGCCACTGAGGTTGAGAAATATTGGAAGGAGAATCCTGAGGATTGAACCATAGGGTACTCAAAAATGTAAACTGAGCAGGAAAAAGAAATGGAAAAAATGCTTTTAGAGTATGGAAGACACCTCTGGTGCCCAGCATAGCTAACTCTTCCCACAGTGTTCCCTGGGTATGACTTCAGAGCAAGTAGCATTCACAGTTTAAGATCATGTGTTTATTGGTTACAGAAAAGCTTAGGGATAAATACCTCCTCCTCTTTAATTTTAAAGTGTAGCACATTTAAGAGCATCTAGACCTTTCTAAACCTAAGTTGCAATTCCATTGGAAGTATTGTCACAGGAAAAAAGCAGATGAGGAAACTAGCTCAGAATTCTCTATTACAGTACTACTGACCATGACTTTGGGCCAGATCTTTGCCCATATTGCTGAATTAAAGAATACTAATGTACTTTTCCCTTTTCCTTTTGCCTGGAATATCCATCCCCACCCCCACCCCCATTAGCCTGGTAAACTCTTATTTATCGTTCATGATCCAACTGAAACGTGTTTCTCTTCATCAGGACCGTACTGACACCCTCCAGCTGGAGAGAATTACCTCTCCCTAAGGTATTTCACCTGGCCTTGGGAGCAAACACAACATCCCTTCTTTTCATCACCAGGGCCAAGGACAGTGCCTGGCTAGCAGGGTGTGCTCAGTAGATGAGGGCCAAATTGAAGCACACATGATTTGGAGAAATGTACAAATCCAAGGAAAGAAAATTCTAAAATTGATTACTTATATGACTTTTCTCCTATGGCTTAGAACAATCTTTCTGCCTTTGTGTTTTCATATTGTATTTGATCATTCTTCCCTCCCTCCTAAAAGAAACTTAACTGTGACAGTTATTCTACTTTCTTTCCTCTTCAAAACAGAACCTGACTGGGTGTGGTGATGTACACTTGCAATTCTGGCACCCTGGAAGGCTAAGGCAGGAGGCTAGCAAGTTCAAATTCAGCTTGAGCAATTTAACAACTTAGCAAAAGCATGTCTCAAACATTAAAAGTAAAAAATACTTGGGACATAGTTCAGCATGAAGGCCCTTGATTCAATCCCCAGCAGCATAAAAACATAGGACTTCAAAACTTGTCAATCTAAACCAGACCTTTACATATTTACAACTGTACCTGATTATGATGCATTATATAGACAGAACACCTGGAAATGTTCCCGCAAAATTCTGGAATTGTCTAATCTCCAATTTTCTCGTTCAGTTTTTTAAAATAAACATTAATAACTAAACCTCCCTTCACAGAAAATGGCCAGTCAAGGACAGATTGTTTATGCAAGAGTTTTATCAGTGCCCAACTAGTCACTCACTGCCTGGATAAACATGGAATAGTGAAATGCTTGCTGTGGCTAGAATTTGGGCTCCAGTAACACATAAATAGACTCCAGCTATTTGGGAGTCACAAGTAGAAAAAATTCCATTTTGAAAAAGGTATACAGTATTTCAAAAACATATGTACTTGTGAAATAGGCAATTAAAATCTAAAATAAAAGTATTAATGGAGTACATGAGGAAACGATACAGAACATATTCCTCCTCTTCATTCCTCATGGTCTTTATCATGACACGTTCAGAGTGGTTCCTGGTGTTAGAGGCACTTGTGACTTGGGCACAGCCCAAAGAATTTAGCTTTGCCCTTGGCTGGGTCCTCTCTCTGGCCATATCGTGTCCCTAAGAAGATGGCCACTGCCTCCCCACTTGGGCCACCCTGGTGCTGGAGGGGTTGGTGCTCCTGAGTTGCCTCCGAGACCCACACTTTTCAAGGAGTTTAGCTGTTGCTCAGTTCAGGTTTCATTCTGTGTCTCTTACCTCTTGAAAAAGCATTGCTTGAAAGACCCAGTGTGTGTCATGCAGTGAACTATGATGATGTCAGAGTAAGTTAAGCAAGCTTTTATTACCTTTACTAATAGTAAATAATAGTGTTACTCTTTTTTTTGTTTTTATTTTCTGGTGCTGGGGATTGAATTCAGGGCCTTGTGCTTGCAAGGCAAGCCCTCTAACCACTCAGCTAAATCCCCAGCCCTAGTGTTACTCTTTTTAAAAACCCAAGTTTTTCAAACTATTACTAAGATTTAGCTGTCTCTTTACTTCTAAAAGTAGTTTTATAACAAGGAATTATAAGTTTTATCACAAAAATATAC
This sequence comes from Hystrix cristata, assembly GCA_004026905.1. NCBI lineage: Eukaryota > Metazoa > Chordata > Mammalia > Rodentia > Hystricidae > Hystrix > Hystrix cristata. The sequence continues at coordinate 25,952 of PVJO010000986.1, forward strand.
TCTCATTATTCAGCATAATACAAATTCAATGAATTTTTTAAAGATTGTACAAAATAATATATTATTTTTGTGCATAAAATTACCAATTCCATAATACAAAATGCAAGGGGGATCAAAATATGCAGTGAATATTTAATTTTTTTAAAATATTACACTAAAAGGTACATTACCATTAATCCCCTTCAAAATTCAGTCCATATTGCTGAATAAAAGAATAATGTCCTTTTCTTTTTGCCTGGGATATCGATCCTACCTGTTAGCCCTCCTTACTTCAGACACACTTTGAACACACTTACCCATTGTTCTTACCATTTTCTGAAGCAATTCTGGAACCTCTCATATCTTTTTATAAGACATGATCCAGACTATAAATGCTGCTGTCAAGTGCCATTCAATGGAAAGGCAAACTGGTAAAAATTGTTATGTGTCCTTATCTACCTTATTCACCAAATCTGACAGCATGCGACTTCTCTTTCCCAGAGTTAAAATGACTATGAAAGTAAATGTTTTGAATCTATTCAGGACCTCAAGGCAACCAAGACAGTAAAACTAAACTCATGAAGGAGGGCTTCCAGAACTGCTTCAGGAAGTGGCAAGAAAGAAGAGATGAGTGCATTTGAAGTAAAAGGGGGCGGGGTGGCTTCAGAGAGATTAATGGCAATGCTTCGTTTATGTAATAAATTTTTTAAATTTAATCATTCACTATATTTTTTTAACAGGTATACAGAAACCACATTGCCTAATTCGTACCAGTGTTTTTAGTCTGTTGGTTCCAATTTTATATCTTCTACTCTACTTTCCTCAAATTCTAGGATTCCCAAACTGTGTATCTTTTCTTCCCTGCTCTCACATCCAGGAGCAGTGTCAGGATTCCTGCTGACCAGCCATATGTACCACCTTTGGCCTGGAAAAATGTGGTCCCTTGGACCTCCAGGGCATACCATGCACTCTTTCAGTGTATTCTGTTTTAGATGCAAATGACTGTAAAGGAGTGACGCGGTATGTGGCACTTTCATAGCTACTCATGTTTACAGCCGGAGTTGTCACAAAGTGTTGGAACCCAGAATGAGAAATTTCTGACAAGGAAGGATGGAAGTGAACAAAACTTTTATTAAAGGAAGAAAGTGCCTGGGCTTTCAAAAGGCCTGTCTGCATCCCACAGTACAGAGCAGCGATCAAGTGGAAGAAAGGGAGCGACAGGCACTCAGCTAATCTTTCTCCTGGGGGCCCAGGTGGACAAATTGGCAACCCTGTTCACAGCTTTTTTTCTTCTCCCCTTTGTATCGTAAGAACTGCTAATCGGATCCATGCTGCTGCAACTGTGGTTAGTTATTAACAGAATAAAAGCAGATTTCTTCAAAAGAACGGGTGGGGGAAACGACTATACAAAATTGCAAGGTTGTTAGAATCTTAAATGCACAGCAGTCAATTTTTTCCCCTTACTCTGAATTATACGATGAATACAAGTCTTTCATCTGTCACTATACCCATTTCTTCAGAAGGCAGCCAAACATTAAGTTTCTCAAACAAAAAAAAAGAATCTTAGAAAGAGGAAGAATATTGAGGAGGTATAAGAATGGTTGGGGGGGTGATTAGGTTTTGTTTTTATTAATTTGTTCTGGCGAGAGAAATATAAACTGTCTTCTCTATTTGGTTTCCCCTCTTGCCTCTTACATCAAAGCAAGGATTGAAATGAATTTAGTGGGTAGCTATTCTGCATTTTATGTGTGGTTCTGCGTGAGTCAAGTTCAGAACCTACCACTTTTTTAATAGGTAAGAGTGCTATGGATCTAGACTTCCTAGGTAGGAGTTGTTTTATCCAAACACATACAATTCCCTTTCCAGAAATGGGTTTTTCCAAACCCAAAAGACCTTTGATTTGTAGACCAGAGTTTTAGAGCTGTGAAAGAGGATATATTTTGGTGAGAATGACAGATTTTCAGTGTGATAGTTCTCACAGTTCAGCCCCCTTTCACATTCAACAAGGGGTACCTCACCAATCCTCCACATTGCAAGATAAAAGTGGCTCCTGTTTTCAACCCAGTTACATCATCACACTTACTACTATTTCCTATTCCTGTCTTCACACCTAAAGTTAACTCAGGTAAACTGATAAAGTTTCCTCAAAGTTTTATCTTTTATTTAATGTCGGTTTTTTCCGTAGAGGAAAACAGTTTATTTCTTTGCTAGAGTTTAGGAGGAAAGGATAGGCGTATAAATAGTGCTGGCATGCAGGATGATTCTCCAGGTGCAGCCTCACGTGCACACCTGTTGCCATGTCAGGCCAGAAGCCACAGTCCCACTCAGCATTTAGCCATGTAGTCCTGATGAAAAATGGTACGTGCTAATGCTCAGAGTCTACTACATGTAAATGTTTTCAAAGGGTGGGTTATCTTTATTTAAAGCTTCCAGTCATCTGAACAATAAAAGTCTGGAAGTCTATGTTTTGGTTTCTGTTCTCTGATTTAACTTGTCATGTGCCTTTCAAGAGCCTTTTTAGTTTCCATGCCTCAAGTCATGTATTGAAAAATGTCTACTCTAAAAGTCTCCTATGGATATCAAGTGATCAAACTGTTAGACTGACTTCTATGTGACGACATTATGTAATTTTAGTATATGTAAATTAAAGAAAGAAAAGATGATAGTAGCAAAAATTCTGGTTGGATCTAGTACAGTAGATGAACAACAATATATTACTGCAAGTTTGCCTTTTAATTGAGGAAAAGTACCCAAATACCACAAGTCAAAGCACAAAGCATTGGTAGGACTCCTGCAGTGGGTTGGTTCTTACAGAGACTGCATCATACTCACTTCTGACTTTTCTTTGTTACCTGATAAGCCTTTACAGCTAATCAACTTGGACTCTAGCAGTGATGTTTATAGAAACACTTTAACAGTAAGGAATAAGGAAGATAGTTGAAAAATCTTAATTCAGTAAGTGTTTGACTGTTTAAAATCATGGTAAGTTGGAAAACTGTCAGATTCATGAAATTGGAAATCCCCTCATTGCTTTAATAGCTCAGGTATATAGATAGCGGATAGTCCTCTGGAGTACTGATTTATATGTATTTTTAGGACAAAAGTGAATTCACTGCTGAAATTGTTGTTACTTGTATCGTAGAGCTGCTCCATTCCAAAGTGTTCCAGTTTACTACTAAGGGAGATAAGGTGCTCGGCAATTTCCGTAGATGTGGAGTACATCATACAGTACCATTTGCTTTAAAAAGTCAGATTTGTCACTTATTATGACAGAAGGAACATTCCTACCCAATACTTCATGTTTCGGATATTGAAGGAGTAACTAAATAGTGCTCACAGTAAGAATTTATATGGCTCTCACCAGTGGGATTGGCAGAGTGTAAGAAATATATTCTCCAGGAGATCTGTAAAGTCAGTCTGTGGCAGTTGAGACCATAATCTACTTTAAGATTTAAAAAGGAGCTGACTTCCATAAAGTGATAGTAGAATAAATGATCTAATGCCTTCATTTTAGATGCAGCAGAATTGAATAAAGTCAGGGGGAAGTGTAAGATGAACTTTGATCTTTTGTATAAGTATTTGGTAGCAATAAGTTCTACGATTTGTTTTTGTTTTTGTTTTTATACCTTAGAAAGTAAATGACCACAAAGAATTCTTGAGGAGTACAAGAATAAGTCAATTGCTAATTGCTGAAAGCGGTGAGATGCTGACTGATTTTGTAGCACAATCCCAGAGAAAGAACTGAATCTAAATTAAAGTTATCTACAAAGTGTCTGGAAGTAGTCCTCATTTCTTCATAAAATTTAAAACATCACAATCTGTAATTCATATGAATTCACAAGTCTTACTTTTCTAAGATTAAGTCTGTCTTACTCCTGTCAGTTTCAATGAATTTATGAATAAAACCCAAGTCTTTGTCACTAAACACTTCATGCTGCTCTCTGTGTGTCCTAAGAACCTTATTAAGGAAGATTAGCCTACAAAATTGTACAAGTTTCCATGATTTAATGTCATTTCATGTTAATGATGATAAGTCAATCGTTTTGAGTTACCAATAGAAGAATGTCATTCAGGACATTGTCCTGTACGTAAGGTCTCTGGATTTTCCTTTTAAATTCATTTTATACATCAAGCTTACCATCTCTAAGTTATCAGAGAACTTGTCAGACAAATAAATATATGTGTTGGATATTTATCCAACATATATATATATTCCTCTCTCTTATATAGATTATGAATCCATATAAGGATTCCTCTCTCTTTATTCCCTCCTTTATTTAACTTTGTCCAAAGTGAACTAACACAGGGAAATTGGGGGAGGGGGGTTTCTGGCACTAATATTGAAATCTAGTGGTGTCTGTCATTCAGGCTCTAGATTTACCCTATCAACCAAAAAGGGGGAGAATGGGGTTTTTTCCCACGGGCTCTCATTTCAGCATTAGTGTTCTTGTACTTTTTGAGTGCTGATAATTGTATGCTGTAGTAATACTGAGAAGAACTAACCCGAAGAAGTTTTTACCTCAATAAAGGTGACATAGGAAAATGTTCATCTCATACTTAATTCTCTGTCATCCCAGTGCAGTACAGCATAAACTTAAATGATTGCATCTGATCGATAGTATTGATTTGCTTGTTTTGGTCTGCTCTAAGAGTTGGGAAAATAAAACTGCAAATATCCACTTATGTAGAACTTTACTTACTAAGGGTAGTTGCTATTTAAATCTTAGACTTGTGCTTGTATTAAGTACCAAGGACTTCGCTGCATCTACTAGATCTTGTTTGGAGATGACGTAATCTAAGTTCTGTTATAGAACAGCATTGTATTTGTTTACACATTCTTGTTAAATATGAGAAAGTATATCCATTTTACATCTCATTACTGTTTTAAACACTTTTGTCCTTACTGGACTTTTGAGCAAATGTCCCTAAAATGTCTTGATGATATTGTCATTTATTACAGGGGCTGGCAGACTATAGCCTGTTGGACAAATCTAGCTTATTACCAATTTTTGTATATAAAGTTATATTTATACTGTTTCTTTTATGTGTTTTCTATAGCTGCTTTTGAACTACAAGACCTGAGTTGAGTAGTTATGACGAAGAACATCAGGGCTGTAAAAGCATGTAATAGTTGGCCTAATCTTGATTTAGACATAGTAATGTAAAGATCTAATTATTAGTTTGAGCTTCCCCTTTTGGAATAATCAGCTACACATTTATTTATTCATTCTTCACTCCCTGGACAAATATTTATTAAATGCTTATTTTGTGTCTAGTTCAGGAGATACAATATAGCAGGGAATAAGACAGAATTCTCTATTCTCATGGAATTTACTCTAGTGACGTGAAACCAGTAATGAACACAGAACCGAGAACTAAGAAGAGTTTTAATACTATGTCCAACTTGAGAAACCAAACTTTACCCTTGTTAGTATTGACTGCTCTACCACTTTGCTCTATAACATGCATTAAGCTATAATATATGCATTTATTAGTCTATTCATTATAAGTTATACTTACTGGATAAGTTATACTTACATTGTACTAGTTTATCAAATACCTACATATTAGCCAGTTTTCTCCTAACTTTGTTATATACTAAACCTCAGTGTCTTGGTGCTAAAAGCATTTATTTAGTGTGGTGACTATCTTGATTGAATTCTTAGAAGCTGCTTTTAATTAGAAAAATTTCTACCAAAACCCAGCACAGTCTAAAATTATAACAAACATTAGCAAACAGAATCCAACAGTATGTTAAGAAAATAATGTACCATGACCAAGTGGCATTTATCCCAGAAATTCAAGGTTGGTTCAATATTAACAACTCTGTTAATATTATATAAAAATAAACCCAAGCAGGAAAAATTATCATCTTTAACAAAATTCAATACCCAGTCATGATTTTAAAACATAAACACTCAAGGATGTCACAACTCAGGGATGCTTTTTCTACATGACAAAGTATGTGGACCTTAGTTTTAATTCCAAAACAAGGAAACTTAAGAGACATTTTCAGTAAAGACACAATAATGCAAGGATTACCACTATCTCCATTAATGTTCAGCAGTGTTTTAGTGGTAGAAGCCAATGCAGTTAGATAAGAAAACTCAAAAGCATAAAAATGGGTAAAGGAGAAATAAAAATCTCTCTTTGTAGATGATATAATATACCTGGAAAACTAAAGAGAATAAATTACAAATTAACTTAGAAAAAAATTCAGTGCAATAGCAAACAGTTAAACACATAATGGTAGAGAAAATCGCCTTTATAAGCAATAAGGAAGATTAAGTAGCACTAATTTAACATAAAGAACGCAAAACTTGTTTGTACCTGAAAGAGACTCAAGAAGAGTTGGAAAACAAAAGTATTTCCTGTCTTGAGATGAGATGAACTCCAGTCCTCAGTTCTCTCCAAAGTAATTTAAAATTTCAATGTAATTCCCTCAAGAATATCAGTAAGCTATTACCTAGACAAGTCTGTACTAAAGCTTATATAGAAAAACGAATATGCAACAAAACCTAGAAAAACACTGAATACCAAAAAGAGAATAAGGGGAAAACTGTCCTTATTAGATTTAAAACATTGTATAAAATCATCATGATTAAAAATAGTGTGGTGCTGGCACATAAATAAGACAAACCAGTGAAATCAAATAGGAAGTCCAGAATTAGACCCAATATATATGAAAATTTAGTAAGTTACAAAGATGGCTTTTCATATCACCAGGCTAAAGATATATTTTAAAAGTGAATGATATTGGAATAGTAATTGAGAGACCATTTTCAAAAGGACAAAATTAGATCTATACCTCACAACATACTCAAGAATAAACTCTGCCTAAATGAAAATGAAACTGTGCAGATGTTGGAAGAAAACTATAATGAATTCCCCTTGAACTGTGTTGAGAAGAGCATTCTAAATATAAACTCAAAATCCTGGGGCAGTAAAAGTAAACACTGATAAATGTGATCACATTTGTTTAAAACTTTATTACATTTGTTTAAAACTATATTACAAAAGGACACTATAAGCAAAATCTCAAAACAACTGACAAACTAGGAGAAAGTATTAACAGCTGACACCATAAACAAAAGTCTAATATCCCAAAAGTTCATATCACACTTCTAAATTGAGGAACAAAGGCCAAAGGACATAAACCCAACATGGAAAAATGGGAATAAGACATGAGCAAGCAAATATATATAAATATATATATATATTTACATACACATATACATATATATGCCTCAAACATGGAAAATTAGATTCTCCAAATTAAAGAAGCATTGAAAAATTGGTGATACCATTTCTCACATAATGGCAAAATACAGTATTTAAAAACAGTGACAGGGGCTGAGGATTTAGCTCAGTGGTTAGAGTGCTTGCCTTGCAAGTGCAAGGCCCTGAGTTCGATCCCCAGGACCAACCAAAAAAAAAACCAAACAAAAAAAAAACAGTGACAGTTCCTGTTAGGGACATTATGGAGATGCCATACCTTCTTCATACATTCCTGTGACAGTATAATTGGTACAGGGTTTCTGGAGGTAAATTTGGAAATGAATAACCTTTTGACTCACTTAAGGAGTTTACCTTTCAGAAAGACTTCTAGTAACATAAAAATACCTATACCAAAGATTAGATGCAATCTAAATAGATGTACATAGAAGAGAGTTCAGTGAACTGTGGCGCACTCACTCAAAGGAGAACAGTGGGGCTATTTTTAATAATGAGGACGATGTAATATAAGAAAAAAGATAATATAAGGAAGTATACAGGCATTTGTACAAAATAAATATAGGAAAGACTAGCCAGAAAGTAAACAGATTGGTTATTTATGAAGGACAGTTCAGGAAGAACTAAAAAGAAAGTGAAATGGGCATAGGGTAAGAAGATTGAGGAGGTAGTGACACCATTTATAACATATTTTTTAGATAAATCTGGCTCCTAAAAACTACAGAAGTGTTTCACATACTCCCAAAATACCACAATATTCACACCCAGTCAAGATGTACAGGGAACCCATAATGGAATACAAAACATTAATAATTCCCTGTTTTCTCATAGGGTATGTTTTAGTAATTCTAAATATATGCGTATTATAGAATCAAATGAGCAAATCAATTTAAATAATGGGAGTTGGATTTCTCAGAGTTGAAGGTGTAGTTACAATTAAGAAGGCTAAAATGTACTCTAGTTTTGGACTGAAGTACAGATATTTACATAAACTCATGCTTATACTTATACACATATACAAATATCAAAGTATAGGTACATGTATATGTGTGGATTAGTTAGTGTTCATATATCTAATTCCTACATCCGCCAACTGAGAGGGCCTACAAGCACTAGCACCGGAGCAACCATGAGACAAACAAGTATCCAGAGCTTAGTTGCAGAATACCACTGTTCAATAAAAGAAACCAAGGCTTCTAGAAGGGCTAGAGCAGGACAAATACAAGGTGAGCCTAGAGTATGTGATGCTTGTAAAAAAAGGACCAGGGGGCTTGTCCACAGAACACAGAGACCAAGTGGAAAAGACTTCTAATGGCCTAAGCTGAAACCATTTGAGCAACAAAATAATGATAATACTGGATCTTAACTCACAGAAGAAAATAAATATTCTTGAGTTTATTAGTTTTCTGTTGCTCTCTAAGAGATTGCCATAAATTTAATGGCTTAAAATATTACATAGTTCCCAGGGCCAAGAGTCCAGGCTGAGCCAAACCCAGTACTCTGCTCAGGATTTCACAAGCCTACACTGAAAATGTGTAAAGTCTGTGTTCTCATTTGGAAGCTTAGGTAGGGAAGAATCTGCTTCCATCCAGCTTCCTTCAGACTGTTGCAGCTTCCTCCAGACTATTGCAGAATCCGCTCCATTTTTGTTATAGAAGTATATTAGTCAGCTTTCCATTACTGTAACAAATACCCGAGCTAGACTAACTTAATAAGAGAAAAAATTTATTTTTGCTTACAGTTTTGCAGGCCTGAGTCTGTGGTCTGTTGGCCTAACAAGTTGCCTGCCCTATGGTATTAAGGAAGCAAAAAGAGAAAGCGAGACACTGGCATCCCACAATATCCTTTGTGAGCACACTCCATTAACACTAGTCTCCACATCTTAAAGGTTCCTCTACCTCTTACTAGTGCCTTGCTGAGGATCAAGCCCTCAACACATAGGCCAGTGGTGGCAAACTTTTTAGAGCTTTCAGTGATACAAACAGCCTGCTGCAACACACATGCCATTGGTTTGCCACCACTGACATAGGCCTTTGTAGAACATTCAGAATCAAAACTATAGCAATGAGTGAGGGTTTTGAAGGACTCCTGGCTTCTCCTTGTGACTCAGTTCATGTCATAGACTTAACCCTCTTTTAAGTCAGTCCCATACAGAATACTTTCACTTTATGCCACACAAAATAACAAAATTACTGGAGTCACAGTCCATCACTTTTGTCATATTCTTTGGTTAGAAACCAAGTCAAAAGGAGAGAATTAAACACTGGTGGATCTCATTGGAGGTCACCATATGGTATCTACCCCATAGTGAGTCTATATGTCTATAAGCAAAAAAGGAAGTAGAGATAGCTTTTCCTCAGAATAGAATTCCAAATAAACGTAGAAGGAAAAGGGAAATGAAAAATCACCATTAGCAAACACTACAGTTAATGGTATAGACATGATTTTTTTGTAGATGATAAAATTAGTAGGTGTAAGTTTGAGGAGACACAGGCTTTGCATAATCTCAAATATCTTCCTTCATATATTTAACAGTTACAAAGAGGAAATGCATAAGGAGAGTAGACAACAGCCTGACCAGGTATGATGGTTAATCTTCATTGTCAGCTTGACTGGATTAAACGATGCGTAGGAAATCAGTAATGCACATAACTGAGTGAGTCTGTGGAACATTTCCAGAGATGATTGACAGGCCTGCAGGTGGGGCGGCACCCTGATTGTGGGTAGCACCATCTAGTAGGCTTGCAATACAGACAGAATGAGAAAGGAAAAAGGAAGAAGCCACCCTGAATTTGAAAAGCTCCATTATGTTTTTAAGTAGATACATCTTTTGCTACTGCCACTATCTGTGTACATCAGATTCTAGCTTCTTTGGCCTTTCAACACAGATTCATGCCAGTGACTCCAGGAAGCTTCCAGGCCTTCAGTTTTTTACCGGTGCTGCATCCTTGATCTCTCATTCTGAGGTTTCCAGCTTCTTGGACTGAGCAAATACTGGATCCTCTGGTTCTAAGAAACCAATTTGTACTAGCGGAATAGAAAGATGCCTTGAGGGCATCTTCAGGAATTGCTGGATTCCACCAATAGCCGGCTCAATGTGGTGAACACCTTTGAAAGACCTTGCTTTAAGAAAGGAGCTACTGGGTACCCTGCTCAGTCAGAGCTACCTAGGGAGGTGTTTTCCCATGTTTAGACATCCAAGAAATCAGAGGCTGCTGTAGTCATGCTTGAGGGCCCCAGCTACTGCTTGAGACGGTGGTATCATCTGTGTACAGGCATGCAGAATGTAAGAGTTTTAGGGTAATGGAGGCTTCCACTGAGATTTCAAAGGAAGGCCTGAGAAGCAAGGCAAAAATGTATGACAGGTTCTGATTCCTGCTGGGAATCCCCTGAGAGGATGATGCATGGAGCTGTGAGAGTAAAGACAAAGGTACAGTGGAGACCCCCAAAAATGGAGATGCCAAGAAGGTGAATAATCTGCCAAGGAAACCTGCAGGGAATAGGCAGAGCAAACCACGTGGGCTACAACCAGGAAGGCCATAAAGGCAGGCCCAGCCAAGCAAGCCCTTTAGAGCTTATATCTTGCACTAGGTTGTGGACATGTGCCCTAGGTAGTGGACTTGTAGCTTATTGAGGTGGACTTGAGCTAGGTGATTGATTTAATATTTGCCTGCTGTGTTTCAGTTTTGCTTTGGTCTGATTACTTTCTATTCCCCCCCCACCTCCCTTTTGGAATGGGAATGTTTGCCTAGTACCATTGTGTATTAGAAATATTTAATTTTTTTTGAATTTTTCAAGCTCACAAGAGTTTGCCTTGAGTCTCAAAGGAGACTTTGGACTTGGAATTTTGAGCAATGCTGAAACTGTTAAAACTTTAGTGACTCTTTAAGATGAAGTAAAGTGTATTTTGCATAATGAGATGAGCATGAGCCTTATGTGGGCCAGTGGCAGAATGTTACAGATTAGATCTAAAAATGTCTCCTAAATCTTAATTTCTTCAGATGTGGAGCTTTCAGAAGGTGATTGGATCATGGAAGAGCAGTGCTCATCAGTGGTTTAATCCAATGATGAGTTTATATTTGAATGTGCTATTAGGAAGTGAGGCCTGGTTGAAAGAGGTGGGTTACTGGAGTGTGCCATGGAAAGGTGTATTCTCGTCCCCATTCCCTTTCTTCAGTCTCTCAGTCTCTCTCTATCTCTCTTATCTCTATCTCTGTCTCTGTCTGTAACTCCTTCATGGCTGTTGTGGGTTGTGCAACTGTTCTCTACTATGTTGTAGCATTTCTGCCTTAGAGCCAGCTGGCCATGGACCTGACTCCCTCAAATGTGAGCCAACCTTCTTTTAAGTTGCAGTTGTATTTTTCCCAGCAACAGAAAAGCTGACCATTACACCAAATAATCAGGATGAATATCACCAGAAATGGGACATGCTGAAGTCTGAATCGCTTGATAGAATGAACTGAGAAGGGCATGATATTTTTTTTGTATACTTCTTAAAATGCATATTCTTATTTCAGCGATGAAAATATATCAGCCCAAATCAGATTGGGAAACATTCTACAAAATTACTGATCTTCAGAAGTGTCAAGATCATAATGTATAAGAAAAGACGGAGGGACTTTTTTTATAGGCAAGAAGAAACTAAAGAGGAATAATTATATATAGTATAGAATGATCCCAGGAAAAGGACATTTACTGAAAAATTGGCAAAATTCATATAAGATCTGTAAGTAAGCTTTTCTTCTAGATAATCAAATCATGGTTATATAGGATGTTTCCTTTAGGGAGGTGGACTGCAGGATATAAGGTAACCTTGATTTTGTGACTTTTTTCAAATTCTAAAAGTAATTCAAAAATAAAAGATTTTTGTTAAATAATAATGTAGACTTAGGCTATACTTTTAACTCAGCAACAGTAGAAATTGAGGTAACTTAGTTTGTTGTACCAAATTTTTGCACAATAATATATACATAGTCATTAAAGAGTAAACCTAGGTGTAAAGTGGTGAGATTTACTCTAACTAAAAGTATGATTTTTCCCGTTTGCATTTTTTTTCAATTGTGCTTACATCATTACTGATGTAGACAAAAGTAAAACGTATGACTTTAAGAAAAAACTGTTTGAGTTTAAAATCCCCATAAAATTAGTTTCGTCACTTTACATGCCATATTCTCTTAACATAACTACCAAAACTTTATTTAAAGTACTTCACTTACACTAACATATATAAAAATACATGCATTTGAAGGTGTTTGTTTAATTCAGTTGATTCAAAGAGCGCTAAATTTTCTCATTTACATTGACCATGGAAATACTGAATTTTACAAGCACATTTTCTGAGTCATCATCTGCTGTGCTTGTACCTACATGTGTGGAAGATGACATTATCTCCTAGGAAATATACTTACTTAGTAATTATGGAACTGGGTAAAAAGGTAGAGAATAAAAGAAGAACTTTAAATTGTTTGGACATTATCTGTCTTTAACATCAAAAGGCTCTTGTTTATTTAACAGGATGGATTTAATACATGGATTTTTCTCGTTGCCTTGAAAAGACATTGCACCTAGAATTTCACCAAACAACCTGTACTGGTTCTTGGCTGCGACAATATTTTATGAATCAAAGGATAGGTTTCTTATAGCCTTTTTTATATTTTCTTGAAATATTGTATAGAAGAACAATGCCTCGGGCATGCACAGTATAAGCTGAGGTGCCCTGTGTTAACATAGAATTGCTGTTTGTTTTTACAGTCATGAATCTATGAATCCATCCTGTCATGCAGAAGTAATCATTATAATGTAAGCACTTACTGTCTTATGGCAGCTAATTCCCCAGTGATACTTTAAGAAGTCAGTGTTTGGCTGCAGAGTGCATTGAATTTCTAAATGGACTGTAGATTGGGGCCATCTGGTATTTCATGGGAAGCATGTGACCCCACAATGGACACACAGCCACTTTTGTAGCTCTGTAGCCAAGTTGACAGCCAGTACTTACCCTTGAAATTGTTTTGGACCAGAATGTTAAAAGTTTTTACTTTAATTATTTCTTACTAATACTTACTGTAAATGTCTTAGGCAAAGCATATGGTTAAACAGATTCTGTGCTGTTGGTCAGGCCTTTTATCTCACCGGCTATAATGTTCATGTAGGAACTTGTAGTGGTTTCACAGTGCCAGTGTCTTGGTGTCCATAAATTCAGGTCTTTGGATTTTGCTTTTTCTGAGAATGAGAATGGCAGTAGAACACTCAAAAACACTCAGAAATATATTCATAATTTGTATGTCCTTCTCTAAAAGTGAGATAACAAAAGCCCCTTAAAACAATTTGAGAATTGTTTTACAGCAATATTTTTTAATAGCTATTTATACCTATTGTGTAAACTGGAAATCAGCATCTTGTCTCTGGCTGTCATAGATACAGCCATTATCAGTTACAAGTTGCAATCTCAAGAGAAGCCAGGACTGAGGCACCATGTTAGAGCAACACAAGACAGTTGTTGCTTGGTGCATGTTATTACTTCCACTGGGGTAAACTGATAGTGATCTTTGGGATTTTTGTTTCCTTCTCTACTATGTTATGGTTCTTTTTTAGCGTTGTACTTAGCTATGGAAGAATAATCCTATGGGATGAAAGCACTCATGGGATCATAGCTTAAACTGGCATAATCACATGAATACAATATCAGAGAACTGTGCAGATATAAATATAAATATATGTGTATGTGTATGTGCGCACGCACACAAGTATAATTCTGTTCCTTATTTATTATGGTAGGGGGAGAGGGTAGAAGATAAAATAGCATGGTCTTCATGCTATGAATGCTAGTACCTTGAAAATTGTATTAAATTCAACACTTTTTAGTTCTATCATATTTTCAGTTTTAAAAATTCATTTAAACCTCTGAGCCAGAAAGTGAGTTGCGATCATCAGTTACCTGTGGTGATTTTTACATCTCAAAATCCTGTCTCTTGCTTTACATATCATCTTTTATCAATAAAATGCCTTTTCTTCATATTCTGAAATTACAATTTACTATATATTTATCATGCTAAGTGAGGGATTAAAGGAGTGAAAGACATGATTCCTATTGCAAGGAATTTACATGATACATGGAAAAGATAAGCTAAACAAACAAATACTCATGAGCAGAATTAAATAGATACTCTAGCTTTTTTATTTTTATTAATAATAAAAATAAAAAGATGCAGAATAACATTTGTTTCTTTAGTAATATATACTATAATTTATGTAGTATACCCAGTGTGTTTTATGTCTTCTGTTGGAGATTTTCTAAATTCGTATTGAATCTGATTGACTTTAAAAATTTTTTTAAAAGTCTGATAATACTACTATATTGATTGGATATTGCCAATGAGTAGTAGTCAGCTATTCTGCACACCTGCTGTCTGGAGACTAGTTAAGACCCAACAAGCTGAGTTTGGCTCATCAGTCTTGGATTTTGTTAAATGTGTTAAAGTATGTATAGAAGCTCGATTCTTCTTTGAGTTTGGGAACTCACTCAGTAACAAATTTCAGCAGATGCTTTAGTAAGTACATTTATTACATTTACTCTTCATTTTATAGACAAAAACAGTTGTGATCTTACACATTTTTTAGCCCTTTCCCTATGTGGGTTCATACTTTTTATGAACATAAAATTATATGTAACTGTCTTGGTTTTGCACAATTACAATATTAATACAAAGGTTTCTCCCATCCCCATTTTCCCTCCTGTTTTACAGGTAGTCAGATGCCCCCTCAACCACCTGGAAACCAGTCAGAATCCAGTTCCCATCCTGCCTTGAGTCAGTCACCAATGCCACAAGAAAGAGGTGAGTCTTCAGTTCACATCCTACCTGCCCATCATGCTTTGATATGTAAGGCTTATCTGATTCTGCTAACCTATACCTCTCCCGATAAATGATTGTTTTAAAAGTTCCTGTGTTTCCTTTGTCGGATAGACAAGAACCTCTAAATAACAAGATGGAGAGGGTGGATTCTTTCTTGCAGGTTGGGTGACCTTTTCCCAAAATGCACTTCAAGGCCCAAAGAATATGTGTCCACATAGCATGATGAAACATAGTCTCTACATAATTATAATTTGATTTGACTGATTTGACCTACATGTGTACTGATAACTATGTGTGTTTGAGTTTGGAGACTGATCCCATTGATGTAAACTGTTAAAATGCGTGTGCTTTTTTTTTTTTTTTGGTGCTGGGGATCGAACTCGGGGCCTTGTGCTTGCAAGGCAAGCACTCTAACCACTGAGCTAAATCCCCAGCCCCAAAATGTGTGTGCTCATGTGCATGTTTTTCCTGTTTTGACTAGCTGCTTGTTCCATCATATTTAATACCAAAATAAACTCACTTCAAGACCTTGTGATTCAAAATTGTAAGATGTTTGAACTGGCACAGACCTGAAAGATCACAGAATGCAGCTATCACAGTTTCAAATAAAGAAACTGAGGCCCATCGAGGTTCTCATGACTTCCTCATTCCCAGAAACTAGTTAGTGTCTGAGCCAGAAAAAGGAACTTGGAATTTTCCTAAAACTTTTGAACAGATGTTTTCCCACACCAGCAGACTTGCTGCACTTCGCTTGGTGCTTTGTGTCACCCCATGGTATATTTGTGCTGCTTTGGTGAGACCTCAGGTTTCCCCTATTCACCTTTCTCCTACACTCCCCAGTGCTGGTGAAGCTTTTCTCAGTGTTGTGTAGGTTAATCTGGACTGGTGTAGACCAGGGCTTCTGCACCGTGTGGTGCTGCAGCGGGTCCCTTCTGTGACCCGTGGTTCAAGGCCTGCCCACCCTGTTCTACAAGAGATGCTATTTTTCTCCATGACGACTTGGAGGCCAGAGCATGCTAGCTCGGTGACTGATACTTAGATGGTTCTTGACCCCAAAACACCAAAACATCTATAGTTATTTCCATAAAAGTTGTAAAAATGACATAATTTGCTGCTTATTAGAATTCTGAGGTTTAAGTTATTTTACATGTTAAAAACTCAGCAGGATGTAAATTAGAAAGCAATGCCCATGAAAAGATGGTCTTCTGTATACATCATTTGTGTTGAATGTTTAGTCGGGATAAAATGAATTTTTCATTTTCTGATGCCTTATTTAACTTTTTAATTATAATTTAAGGTATAGCTCATACTTTCATTCCTTATCAAGATACAAGTTGTTTTAATCATGAAATAGTGGTTTGCAGACTTCATGGTGTATGCAGATCACACACAGGGCATATTAAAGGCTGTTGCTGGCCTGTGTGGATTCCAGTGGGAAGCCTGAGCTATGACATTTAAATTCAGCTTTTTTGACAAGCTCCCAGGCCCTGCTGATGCTCAGGATCTGAGGACATACTTTATGAGACACTGCCTTATCACTCTTCTCTAACAGGCCTCAATGTTGTGTGAACATGAGCATGTGTTTCTCTGAGCCCTCCCCTGCAACCTGCTATGTGTCACTCTGTAAGTTGCTCTGCGTCAGCTTCTCCTGTGGCTCCAGCCATCTGGAAGACCTTACATAGACAGAAAGCTTACCAGTGAGTGTCACATTCAGAAGTGCATACAGTCCATTTCTTTGCCTGTGTGCTGTACCTTCCGTGCATTGCTGAGTCAGGGAGGAGGAAAAAAAAAGGAAACTTTCCTGCCCTGAGTATTTGTCAGGCCAGACCCAGAACCGGAGATATTTGTCATTTCGTTAATCCCTAGCGTGGCTTTTTACTAGCACTCACATGATATAAGACTGCATCTGTCACAGGGCAAACAGCCCCTTGTCAGGAAGCCCTGTAGTGTTTACCTGAAGGAAGTATCTTAAGGAAGACCAAAAAGAAACCCCTTCCTGCCTCCAGCAGCATCTTTCTGATCCTTATAGCCAATAGGTGTTACAGTTTGAAAATGTAGAGAAGCAAATGAGAAGGGCAAGATTGCAATGGGTAAACCAAGTTAAACTTTTGACTTAAACTAATGTACTTTCAAGGCAAAATTCTAGGCATTTACACTAATATAACTTCATGGAAATTACCATGTTTGCTAATTTTCCTCTTACTGCCTTTATTACATGTAGTGTGGTTTGGGTAACATAACAGATACATAACAGTCTGGATGGTTATTATGACTACTTTCTTCAAGTGGCAAATACCAATTTAATAAGCGTCTAAATCTGAATTGACTTTTACATATATTTCCTGTAAACCTCCTCCAAAAGACTGTGCTATAGTATGTACATTTTTTTTTGGTGCTTTCTGTTGGTTAGTTAACCTCCTAAAAAGCAAAACTTTGTATTTTAAAATTACTTATAAAGTTAAATCATGCATTGCCATACATGAGTTAAATGCCCTTTGAAAGTGGCTAGCAAAGGTGAAAACAAAGTGACTTTATTGTTTGTGGAAATTTAAAAAGGAACGTTAGCTCGTAATAATATTTGATACAATAATAAAACGTTTGTTTGTTTTACCATCATTTGGTATGTACCAACCAGCATACCTGATAGTTGATAGATCAGGTGAAAACATAGTTTCTCTATTACTAAGTGTAAAATAACCAAGTCAGACAATTCCTTTCATATTTATTTCATTTTAACAAATGAAGATAGTAAGATTCCATAGTATACTCATTTTCCTAATGTATCAGAAGGTACATTTTCTTTCCTGACAAAGACTAGAAACACACTTTGCCACTAGCCCACAGAGCAAGAGATGCTGTACCCACTACTGTGTGGGGTAGTCTTCTGAGTCCTGCCCAATATCCTCATGGGGCCCACTGTAAACCAGATCCCTCCAGAGCCACGCAGCTGCATCCATGCTCTGTTGTCATTCCTTTCTGCATGGTCCCTGGGTGCTACTCGGTAAGAACAAACATTATAAATGACAGAGTCTGTTTAAGAGTTTCACAAACTTCATACTATCCTGGGATTGAACCACCCTGGCTTCTTCAACCAGTTGGGTACCCCTGTACCCTGAATACTAAGTAGCTCTCCAAGCCCTGCCATTCCCAACCCACCCATCTCTAGTTCGTTACCCTTTTTGCCTGGTAGTTCTACTATTGAGTTCATCAGAGGACATTAGTCACCAATCCATTCTCCACACTGTACAAAGATGAAAACAACTGTAAGTTTCTACAGCTTTATATTTTTCATACATAAAAGGTCTTTGTGTGAGTAAATATCAATATGGCATTGAAGGTTACAAAAAGGAGAGAAGCACTTCAGATGTTTATTGGCCTGTTTATTTCTTGAGTAGTGTTGTCTCCTCTACATTTTCACATATTTTTCAATGTAAAACTTGATTTTGTACTTCTCCGCTAGAACATTTTACTTACTGAATAAAGAAAATTAGTTCAAATTATTTAATCTTCATTACTGACATAAATTTAAAAGAAGAAAAGTCAAACAAAATTTCTACTTGGTATTCAATAGTAACACATTTGCCATTTTGTTCTTATTGTAAATCGAATCTTCTCTCTATAGACCTCATATAACATCATGGAAAATTGTTGTTAAATCATCTCACCAAAGAATAAAGTAATATAAATTTGGCTGCCTAATCTTTGGAGGAACAGTAATAATAACTGTAAAATACTAAAATAAAATTTAAAATAAAATTATAGTGAACAAGTTTAGTTTTACTCTTTTTAATCTTTAACATGTATTTCTTAAAATTCAAAATAGAGCCACAGGAAATGACTTATTAATATGTTGCTATGTTTTGCAACAGGGCTTGGAGGGAATATGGAACATCCATCTGAGTAGATAAATAAGTATAATAATTATTAGCATTAAAATGATCACATTTTTAACCCCTATAACATGTTAAGCTTAATGAAACTAGTAAATGCCCTTCTGGTTTATTGGATTAGTAATTAGGTGAAAATGCTGAAAGAAGGCTTATTTGTTTGGACAGATGTAGAGAGGTCAGAATTAATTTCTTGAAAACCTTTTAATTGAATTCCCTTTTCATTTTCACAGTGGTGTCTAGTTAAATATTCATGTTAATGCCAGTGGCTTTCTGAAGGTCTGGGCTAGATCTAGAGTCTCATAATCAACACAGGTTGTTTAACCCTTTTCATCTAGCACACCAGCAGGGACTTCCTGAGCTAATCCCACAGTATTTGAATAATTAGAAGATAGTAATGAGGATTTAATTAGTCCTTCAGATAGGCCGGAACACAGCCTGTAAGAAGTTTCTCTCTCGACATGGATTGTGAGCAGAATTGATGCTGCCACAGGACGGTGATGTGCTAGGAAATGTATTCTGTCCTTCGGCGTCTTTCTGTGACCATCCTGTCTGCACAGGGGCTTCCTGGGTGAAGTCTTCCAGAATTATTGAATAGCAGCACAAGGTCTTGATTTGTGTCCCTCTTGCCAACTACATGAGGGCCTGTCCTCATGGTGGGCAGGTTGACTGTGCCTCTTGGGAGTTGACTGTTACTGTATCTGTGGTACCAAAATTAGTGAAGCCGGACAAGTCATGTTTTCCCCCTGTAGTTCATTGGAGAACCAGGAGAAAAGACATAACAAAATTTTGCATTTTCGTGAGTTTCAGGTATTTTGTCCAACCAAACAAGACTGTTGATAGCTGTTTGTCAATAGAATCACAAAAACCTTTTGAATCTAATTGTCACAGTGATGTTTATCAGTAACTGTATTTTTATAAAAATAAATAGTGCTGTTACCCAGCAAAAGTATATAATAGATGGGGTCTGGACGTCATATGTGCTACCACAAAAAAGAATCACAATTTTTATATTTCAACACTTTGAGGTTTCAGACTTTTGTGTTGTATATAGGTGATTGAATAAAATTTATCTTCATTCTTATATTTTTCTTCTATTAATCTAAATATTAACTGTCTTGGTATAATTGTTCCCACTAATTAGCAGAACATTTTAGCTCCTTTTCAAAGTCTGAAAAGAATTGCTCTTCAAATTTCTAGCCACATACGATCTTGCAACAAATCTTTCTCTTCTTACTATTGTGGGGGCTGGGGGAAGAACTCTCTTAGAATGAATTGAGTATGCTTCTGTGGATTAGACAGAGCTCCTTGAGGACATAACTGGATCTTTTTTTCTGTTCTGTGACAATGACAGAGCCCAGCTTATGATAGTTGTTCAACACACGAACCCCGACAGACACGGGTCATTCAGCTTTCAGACCATTCCAGGATTTCAAGACCATTCCATTCCAGGATTTCAAGACTTCAGATTCAGATCAACCAAAGATTAAAATGTTTCTTTTTCTTAAATTACAAATCTTACCTTTTGGCCAGTGTAGACCTCTGTAAACATTTCGATCTCCTACCTCCCTTTTCTGCACTCCGTTCTTCCCAGGGATGTCTCTGCTGGTGTCCTCACCTGGCGTCCCCGTGTCTGGAGCCAGGCACTGAGTAATTGTGGAGCAACCACCTCTACCTCCTCCAGCCATGTTCTTTATAACCTATGGATATTTACTTGGAAATAAGTGAGAATTTTGAAGTTTTTAATGGAACCAACTGTTCTAATTGTGGTAGTTATACCGTAAGTTGGTTTTGAAGTTTTAAAAATTATTTTTAGTATGTCAAAATTGACCTTTTATTATCAACAACAGATTATCAAGTCAGTACTGAAGTGAGGGAGGCCATCAAGATGACTGTCAAGGAGTTGGAAGTGGGATTTGATATTTCATTATATGAGTGCAAAATATAGAAACTATTTGTTCCTCTTTCTATTGGATTCTCAGTTTTAAGTATGACAGTAAATCTCCAGATTCCGAGATATTTCATAGGATATACTGGTTGTTAGAAAATGTTCTCATAATCTCCCTTTCTGGTTCTAGAGAGATGGTACATCATTTGACTGTGGCCCAAACCAAAGCTCATCCAGTAGTGAAGGAAACAATGACATAGAATTTGTGTTAGTTTTATCAAGTTGCTTTGAAGACTACTGTCCATAAATGTATTCATCAAAAAGCTGGGAAAACATATATCACATACAATAAGTCAATTTTATATTCATTGAGCAATCATCTGTCTTTTAGAATATTTTAAAAGAAGGAAAGTTTTGGTACTTCTGTTATGTGCCATAATTTTTGAATTGCCAATTAAAGTGTGTTTTTAATAGTTAACATTCGCTTGTAATGGGCTCATTATTCTTCAGTGAAAAGTATTTTAGAACATCTGGGTCTTAGGTAATTCAACATTGCATATTCTACGCACTGATTTATACCAACATCTTTCTCCTGTTCCTTTTATGTTCCCTGCCTCAATGAAAAACCATGGTCTGCCTTGTGTCTGCCGTTTTCCCCACTCCATAAAACTAGAGTCCATCCTTGATGCCTTTTCCTTCCTCATCCTCCCCAAATGAATGAGTGCCAGAGTTCTGCCAGCTCTTCTGTAGTCACCCATCATATATCACCCATTCTGTGTATCAGCTAGTACTAGCCTGGTCCAGCCCACCGAGGTACCTTCAGCAGCCTCCAGCACTTCTTTCTGTCAACGGCCTTGTTCACTCCCAGTCCATTTTTCCATTGTGTAGTAGTCTTTCCGCAAGACTGGATTCTCCTCATAAATATCTTCACTTTAGAGAAAGGAGAACTGATTTACTCAGTTAAGTCCCGGCCACGTCCAGCTCTGGCCTCCCTTTCTAGTCTGACTCTCATCACACACCTATCTCAGAGCATCCTGCTGCACTGAATCCCCTTTAGGACCTTCATATAAACTTTCCTCTCTGACTGGAACACTTTTACCAGCTGCATTACTAAGCCAGTCTCACTGCCACGCCCTGGTGAGTGGTCATCTTGGCTGTCTTTCTTAGTGATCCTTCAAGTCCTGATGGCCTAGCACTTAGCTCTTGGTCAGTGTTTGTTGCAAGGACAGGTGAATGAAATATGCCCTGCACAGTATTGACCCCAGCTCCCAAGAAGAGAGCCACAGTGCTCAGGGCAGCTAAGTATCCATTCATGCTCCAGGACCAGAGCTCCATGAGGGCTAAGACAGTGACTGTCTCATTTTTGCAATGCAGTGCCTTGTATTTTACATGCTGTTTTCATTTTAATCTGTGGGACTTTAGAATGAAAAGGTCTGGGTCTAGGTGCAAACTTTACCATTCGCTAGTTTTGTAACCTTGAACAATTAATTAAATCTCAGCTTTCTCATATGTAAAATGAGGATCAGATTTGCTGTGAATATTCTACACAGATCAGATGAGATCTTGTACCTGAAGTGATAAATTGCAAATCACTGGGAAATACTAATAATAAATATAGACATCAGGTACAAATAACTCAGGTGCAACCTGAGTTGAAAAACCATAAAAAGCAGTTTGTTTGCTTCTTCCAGTACACAGTCACATACATGCACTCTCCTTCCCCTCAGCATTGAAGCCATCTTATGCAGCTAAAACTTTAAAGATTTGTGTATGAGAAGGCAGGGTATTTTGTCCCCATCTACCATCTGGGTAATCAGTCTGATCCCTCCTTTGATTCTAATTTATTCAATGATAGATGATGTAAGTTTCAAGACTATCTAGTAGCTGAGAGAATAGAGGGGGTGGGTGGGGACAGCTCAGATGCGATCGTGTGTGGCCCAACATGGGATGCTGCAGTAGCAAGGGAAAGGAGAAGGAGCAATTCTTTCAGTTAACCTAATGGCACAGCTGGTGGAACACAGGGGGCCTGGGTTAAAGCCTTGAATGGGCCATTAGTTTTTGTCTTCCTCAAAGCAACTCATGTTGTGAAGAAAAGCAGGCAGGCAAATAAACACTGAAGATATTAAAATGTAACAAGAATATTTTTAAAATCTGTTTTTCTCTCCAAATGGGAATCTGACACTTACTTGTGAAGAGAAATGGCCCTATCTGTCTTTCTAGTTGGAGACACTCAGCTGAGGTGGTGCTGTGTGTGACCATTATTTCACACATGTGGTGAGACATCTTTTATTGAACTAGCTTGCAGAAACAAGGCAGTAATTCTGTAAATTTTTAACAGATGCCAACATGAAAATAAATTGTCCATGTGCCAAAGGAAAATCATGCTTTCCTTTTGGTGGTGTATGGAACCTTGGGTATCTAACTGGAAACATCTTTGAGAAATTTCAGTGTCAGAGAAATGGGTGCTGCGCTCTCCCATGTGAGACTGGGCACTCTATTTTCTTTCATGCAGGACAAACCATGATTTGGGCTTTGTTCATGATTCACTTTTTCCAAAAGACCTCAGAGTCTCTAAAACTTAATATTGCGAAATTTGTTGTATCACATGAAGAGGAAAAGAATGTACAGTTGGTGGCCATGAACCAGATAGAAATATGTCTCTGGACTTAATCTTGCCAGGCTCAGTGGTGCACACCTATAATCCCAGCTACTTAGAAGGCCGAAGCAGAAAGACTGCAAGTTCAACTCTAGGCTGGGCAACTTACCAAGACCCTGTCTCAAAATTAAATTTTTAAAAGGCCTGATGTTATAGCTCAGTGTCAGAGCTCCTGCCTGGCATATCTGAAGCCCTAGGTTCAGTACCCAGCATGGCAAAGGGAAGGAAAAACCTCTTGGCTTAATCTTTAATACTGAATCCCTATAATGGAGGAAAGGAAAGAGCATTCTCCTAAGGCTAGACTCTCAACTAGCTCAATGGAAATTCCCTCACCACAAGTGGAGAAGCCACATTTCGGCCAGGCATCCCAACTGCGGAGCCCACCTTTCTCCAGGCTGCAGCGACTCTGGGCTGGACAGGGATACAGGCGACAGATACTTAGGTGATAGAAGTAAATGGCCGTGCTTTCTGAATTGTTAGGCAGTCGTTTCCTTCCTTTCCTTGCTGTCAGCTGTCAGCTGCTCCTGCTCACACCAGTCCTTTCTCAAATAGGTACCTTCCTTCCCTTAGAGATGATTCTTTGAATACACTGTAAAACAAGGAACCAGCAACATGACTTATTAAGCCACTTTTACACAGTAAAAGTCAGTGGGTTCTGAGTGAAGATGTTGTATTATTCACTCAAGGCCCATGTGTTTGACTCCCACTCCATGCCAGATACCTTGTTTGAATAGTGAGAAGATAGTATGTTTTGAATCCCAAGGAACTTGCAGTCTGGGGAGAGAGCCAACCACAAGAACAGACGATGATAGTAGTGTGGCACCTGCTCCACCATGTAACATACTGCTACGTTACAAGTATGTGCTGGTATTCACTTTCCTGGAAGGCCAGGGGGTATGTCTGGAGGAAGCATGAGCCAGAGCCGTGATAGATAGGAGTCCTCTATGAAGGGCCTTCTGGACATAACATGTGCAGCCGCAGGACTACTAGTGTTTTATTTCTCGGACTATGCCTCCTATTAGTGGACATCTGTCCCTTGTGACATGTAAAATATCAGAGTCGTTGCACATGATAGGATTAAACTTTTTTTATGAAGAAGACAGTGTGTGTAATGGTATGTGTATGCTCACATATGCACGTTAAATTACAAAATGTTTCCTAGCTCGGCTTGGTGGCACACACCTATTGTCCCAAGTACTCAGGAGGCTGAGGCAGGAGGATCACTTGACACTAGGAGTTGGAGAGTAGCTTGAGCAATACAGAGAGACCCTGTCTCCAAAGAACAAACAAAATCTTTCTTGAAGTGTGAGGATGTAACTCAGTGGGAGAGTGTGTGCCTAGCATGAAGAGCCCCTGGGTTCAGTGCCCAGCCCAGAGCGGGGGCGGGGGGGCGTAAATGAGCTAATATTGAACAAAGCTGTTGCCACATAGTGCACGCTCACTCAGTATCAACTGTTAGTAGACCAGGAATAGCACCCTACCTAGGATGTGAAATAAATACTGGCTGAGTGATGACGTGCACTCGTTTGTGATCTAAGGCAACCTGGTGCCCCAGACAGCTCAGAGTACCTGAGTGATGGAAAGCCAGTGGGGACGCCATGATTAGGTTGGAAAAATGGGTGGAACCACATGCTGAGAAGGCATGTGGCTGGGCTTGGAAGTGTGGCCTTCATCCTGTGAGTTATTTATTCATTGGATATCTGTTTCCCATTAGAATATTTGCTCCCTTTTTGCGCTTGGCACTTAAATAATTGGTAAATGAGAGACAAAGCAAGTGATATCCCATTGGCTAAGATATTACTGCTTTTTATTACTACATAAAATTATAAATTTCTGTATAATTTTAATCATTTTCCCTTTTTGATGGGATTTATTTTCTTTTCAACTACATTTTTAAGTTCTTCCAATGCAAGGATCACATTTTTTGCTATAAAAAATACTCTTGTTCTTGGCACAGTTCTGTGAATGCTAGAGTAAAATTGGGGCATGCTGGTAGAAGATTTGTGTAACATTATTGTAGAGTAAGTTACCAGTTTGATAGCTTAGATGGAACTCACACAATGAATAAAAGGCTCATAGAATCACTCTAAAGGCAATAGTAGTACTGCCAATTGTATCGCATTTTCCTGGTGTTTTCCAGTGTAGAAAAGTACTTCTGCATACACTTGTCTTATTTGACTCTCAGAATGATCTTGTTAGCCCAGGTAAGAAATGCATACAACAGAGCTCACGAGTCCCACTCAGGGGTTGATAGAGGCAGTGTCTGACCCATGTCTTTTGCTTCCAAGTAGATTGTGTGTGTGTGTGTGTGTGTGTGTGTGTGTGTGTTTGTGTTCCTCTTCTTCCAGTGTACTACCTTTGTTCTGAGAAGATCAATGTTGCTTAAATTTTTTTTTTTCCTAAAGGGCAGCTGAGTTTTCATGTCAGAAATGTGCCTCTCTTTGTTTGCATTGTGGTAGCACAAGTGTTTGTGTTGTGTGTACATGTAACACAGGATTCAAAAATAATAAATTTACTTACAAAAACCCTTGGGCACATTTGTGTTAATGAAATATGTATTATACAGTGATATCTTGGCTCATAAACATGATTCTTTCCATGATTCTAGTCGCAAACCGAATTGGACAAGAACCAAATCAAATGCAATGGTTAGTTAGGTTCAATGTTGACTTTATGGGGAAATTGGATTCATTTTTTATCCAGTTTAGTTTGCAAACCAGAATCATGGAGAGAATTGAGTTCGTGAACTGAGGCACTGCTATATTTTCATGTGGAGTTTCTAAGAAACATTGTTTTGCATAATGTAAATAATAATTACCTAATTTAGTACTTTGCCCAAGTTTGAATTTTCCCATTAGATATTTACTTGGAACATAAAATTCTATAATACATTTAGTAACTTGGTACCATATAGTTTTATAATGTATAGGAAATTCATCTATACTTTCTAAATTTCCCTTACTAGAAAGTTTGATTTTCTAAACTCAAATGGCTTATACCTAGAAAATTTTCACACTTTTTAAAAAATATGCAGCTACATTCTCTCAGTTGTCATTTTTTCTATCCTCAAACTATGTCTCAGGCTGCCATTTTATAATAACTTTCTAAAAGCAAAATAAAATCAAATAAATATGCCACCATAAGTCAGTAGGGAATTTTGGTTGAAACTTGATTTTTTCCATTTTTTGGAAACATGTGAACATTTATTTTATTCAAAATAAAGATTTTTAAAATGATAGACATACAGACGGGAAAAAGAAGCACTTCCTCCAAAAATGGAAATTACAGGCCTGATTTAGCTTTCTCCTAGAGGAGAAAAATATTTAAATGAGAATCGTAGAGAACTTGGGCTAGAAGTGCTCCCACCACCATCAAGCACCAACTCCTATCTTAGCAGGTTAGAAACAGAAGCTGGAAGGTGAGTATAGCCCAGGGACTGCATAGCAGAGGGGAAGGCTAGACTGATGTCTGAGCCTAAGCTCCTGTGACGCTGGGCTACCTGCTGCCGCCTGCTTTGAGAATGTATAATAGTTAGTAATGACTGGTGTTTATAGAGAGCTTACAGGGTGCCAGACCTTTTACTCATAGCAACCCTGTGAGGCACATATGATTGTCCCCACTTTACAAATGGGGGAACAAGTGACAGACATGAATACTTTCTGTACTTAAAATGAAAAATAGAAATTTTATTTTATTTTTCATCGAGCTATTTAGAAGGTTATGACAGTGTTCCATAACTTTAAAAACTTTTTATATGAGGGTTACTGTTGGCATTTAATTGTTATTATATATTATGTATTGTTATTTAATGCCTAACTGGTCTTCCAACTTTCAACTTTACTAACCTTCAGTTCATTTTTTGTCCTGCATATTAGAGTAGAATTAGCTTCAAATATATATCAGGTCCTGCCACTTTGCTGCTATGGCAATAAATGGCTAATGCCAGTATTAATCAAACCAAAAAGCCAACTTTCTGCAGGATTGCAGAGCAGGGCTTTGAGCCCATCCCCTGGGTGGTGACAGCCCTGTCTGCCAGAAGAAATGCTTGTCAGCAAGTGATAGTGACCAGTGAGAATAGGCAAGTGATGCAAACAGACCGCTATAGAAAAAGAACCCAAAGAGCCATTAAACTATGTTCGTATTTACTGTTGGTAAGAAAGATACAGAGTAAAACACAACCACGTTTGTTTGTTTCTTTTTTTTTTCTTGTGGGGGTGGGGCTGGGAATCAAGCTCGGGGCCTTGCGCTTGCTAGGGAAGCGCTCTACCACTGGGCTAAATCCCCAACCCTTGTTTCTTTTTTGTAAGAATCTTTTTGGTTTGTGTCTTGTGCACTGAGTAACTACTTTGAAAATAGCAATACACAGTGTAATAACTATTGTTACTTTCATATTTGATTTTGAAATTTTGTTTTATTTTTTCACAAAATAAAAATAGTTTTAAGTATCTGTGAAAGGATTTGCTGAAACACTATTTGCCTTTGTCTGAGGAACTCCATTAGGAGATGGAGATGAGGATGGTAGGGCAGCTTCCCATAGGGCATCCTTTTAACCCTTTAGAACATATACACAGTTACACAGTGTTGGAGTGATGTAGATGCTGTGCATTTAAATAAAACAGATGCAGATGGGGCTGGGGATTTAGCTCAGTGATTAGAGCGCTTGCCTTGCAAGCACAAGGGCCTGAGTTCGATCCCCCGCACCACAAAACAAAACAAAACAAAACAAAACAAAAAAACAGATGCAGAAATAAAAACCAGCTTGTTCATTCTAGCTGGAAGCTCAATTTGAATATGTGAAGTATTCAGGAGTTAAAAGATGGTCTTGGCAGCTTACAAAACAGAAAATTGCTGGGCTTCTTGGTGTACTTCTGTAATCCCAGCACTTGGGAGTCTGAGGCAGGAGGATTGCTGTGAGTTCGAAGCCAGCCTGGACTACGTAAGGAATTCAAGTCCAGCCTGAACTACTAGCAAGAACCTGCCTCAAAAAACAAAACGAACAAAAAGAAGCAGATTACCTCTATCATCTCTTAACTTCTGTATTACAGAATACTTTTCGATGTGTTCTTTCTGTTGATCTTTATAGAAAACTTATCTTCGTTTTAAGACAAGAGAACTGTAGCTCAAAGAAATTATGATTTCTTAAGGTAACATAGCTAATTAGATTCAGTGTGCGCTGCAGTATATTTACACTTACTCACACATCTGTCTCCCCTGCTCTATTCTGAGCCAGTTACATTAGACTGTAATCTGAGCCTTCTACTCCCAGTCCAGTGTTGTCAGATGGTGATGGCCCAGTCAGAGGTCAGGGGAATTGTGTCATCTTCCCCTTTTGTGGTTTTGGGGAAGTTAGGGAAAGCGATGGCTCTTAGAGAAAATAAAAAACAATATTTTAAGAAACTCTCCTAAGTGGAGTCATCGGAAAATATGCAGAGAGAAAATTAGTTTTCTGGTTTTAATTTCCATGTGAAGAGGCAGACCCATAACCCATAGAACTTTATCCCTGTGTTAGAGATTTAATATTGTGACACAGTCCATTGTTATTGTTATTGTTTGTCTGTTTTTGCAGTGCTGGAAATGGAACTCAGGGCCTCATGCATGCTAGGCAAACTCTTTACCTCTGAGCCACATCCCCAACCCTGAGGAGGAAATGGTTTTCAGATTCTAACTCATTTTAAAGTCTTTACACAAACTTTATTTTCTACAAAATGCCAGTGATAAAATTGTCAAATGGCATTATTTTTAAGGACTGAATAAAGAGTCATAAATAAAGAAGTAACTTACCCAAGTTAGAATTCACTTGAACAAACCTTAAGCCTGCAGAAAGTGTTCCAGAAACAAGGAAAAGAGGTGGGATATCATCAAAATTCTAGGTCTTTTCATTCACATGGATACCTTTGTGGTTGAAATGAAGTTGAATGGTAACAAGACCTGTGATGCTGTCCTTGCCTAATGAAGAAAAAAGCAATTGTTCTCAGAGACAGAGATACACATTCACACACCATCTGTATAGAATTAAAACACTTCTTTATTAAATGGGACTCATCTGAAACTCTTGAGAATTTTATAGTAAAGCTTAGATAAATATTTCATATAACATCTTAAGATGCATTCATTTATAGTAATTTTTGTGCTCTGATTTCTGTTTTCAGATTAGAAAAAGCAAACATTTTCTGTGATATTTATATCTGGGAGCTGCCAATTGAGCCCAACTTCACAAGGCTTATATTTATAAATAAATAAAATCGGATAATAAGGAATGACTCTGCTTTTATTTTATGTGTCTTTAAACAGAAGCAGTGCTAAAAGACCTGTTTTCTTCTTGCTGAAAAGTAAGCCCTGGTCTTTGTAAACACAGTATACCGTTTACCCTTCCGAGTTTATGCAAACCTTGGCTCTAGATTACCTCACACTGTGCTGCTGCAGAATTCTTTTAGAAGCTGCAGCCCTGAGTTCTAAAGAACAGGCCTCAGTCTGCCTCCTGGAGGCCAACTGGAGCCTTCCCTTGGTGACTCAGGCATGTAAGACCACAGAAGATCTCCTGGGCTAGGAAACGTTTGCATTTGAGTCTCCAGTACAATGGAAAACTTGGAAGGACTTTATGCAATGGGTAGATTTGCTTTAATTTCTTCTTTTTAGTCCCAAAAGATAATTCTGACATTTGGGAAATGATCCAAAAGGGAGGACTGCTGCTGAGTGGTCCCTTAACACGTTCTGGCCTTCTTGAACCACTGGTGGCACATACATGATGTCCCATCGGGCAGCTTGTACCACTGGTGGTACAAATGTATCTAATCACTTTTATCGGTCTTTTTACTAATAAAATTAATAAAAAGCCACCCAGTGGGACAGTTTTGCATGTACTATCGGTGTTCAGGCTGCCCAGCAATGAGATATGAGTTATGGCCCCATCATGAACATATTAAACAACTGCAGTGTGGGCAAGAAAAGAACACAGCTGAGACCAGGCTTCGCCGAAGTAGAAGTAACGAGAGGAGCAGCTGAAGGTGCATTTCAGAAGTAGAGTCTGCAGGATGTGCAGACCTATCAGTGGCATATGGAGGAAGGAAGAGAATTTCTAGTAGGAGCATTTTGTAGAGTCTACAGGATGTGCAGACCAATGAGTGGCATATGGAGGAAGGAAGAGAACTTCTAACAGGAGCATTGGGGTGAGCAACAGTGCCACATATGGCGTAGGGAAGATGACTGGCAGAGCAAGTTGGAGGAGGAAGTCAGGCTGTGATATGGAGGAGCAGTGTATACATGGGACCCTCCATGGGTCCCTAAGCACCCGGGAGGAAGGGTGTGAATCAGTGCCTCATAGGTTGGCAGACTATTCAGGCATCCAGATGAACAGCTCTTGCCTTAGAAACTCAGAGGGCTGGAGACGGCTCTGTACAGCGGAAACTGGGTGAGTGCTGAATGAGAAGGGTAGCATGTTAGGGGCAAGAGACCTGGTAAGAATGGAGGCTTCCCAGCTGTTACTGTTGCTTTGTGTAGGGGCCTTGTCTACAAGAATGGATGTAGAAACTTGTCTTTCTGCCCGCTTGTCCCTTCTCTAGGTGAAGTTCGTCTTCTACTGGGTACCCAGGAACTCTGAGAGTTCAGAATAAGGACTAGAGTGTCCTCGTGGCACCCCCCTAGGTCCCCACCTGGATTTGAAATGTATCTTCTTATAGGAATCTCACAATACTAATTCTCTCCCTATCCGCCTTCCACATAATCCTATGTTTTTGTGTACAGAGGTTATGAAATACCTATATTCACATGTTTTCATTTATCTTTCACTTAGGTTTTATGGCAGGCACACAAAGAAATCCTCAGATGTCTCAGTATGGGCCTCAACAGACAGGACCATCCATGTCGCCTCATCCTTCTCCTGGGGGCCAGATGCATCCTGGAATGAGTAGCTTTCAGCAGAGTAACTCAAGTGGGACCTACGGTCCACAGATGAGCCAGTATGGACCACAAGGTAAAAACAAATGTTCTCCAAAATGCACTGGCAATGGGTGCAGGACATTGTGCCAATTTGCTACTCCTTCAGGGGTTTCATATTAGAAGCACATTTTAAGCTTCCCATATATCTTTACCTGATAGAGTAGGAGAGTAACCAAACCCACAGTTCTTTAGATGCCCATAGTGAGGTGGAGAATCATTATAGCCACTGTTCCTTAGCATTTATACATCAGACACTGGTAAACACTCCTTGTACCACTGAACTCATCTCTACAGTGTGGTTCCACAGATGTCTGTAGACAAAAGGACACAAGCCTTATCCTCAGGTTTCTCATTTAAAATTTGGAATTTGTTGTATGGGATTTGAATTTTGGCCCTCCTTCTCAGTAACCACCTTTAGGACATGAGCTTCTGGTTCAAGAGGGTGTTGCCTGTGCAACATCATGTGGACAGCCGTTCTCACTGCGCCAGTCACCACTGTCACACTCTTAGAAAACAGGACAGACTCTGATGTGGATGCATGTCTCTCCAACAGGACAAGGAGGGAAGAATAAGGAAGTGAGTGGAGCCATGCCCCAAATACCCTGTTTACGTCCTGCCTTCCTAGAAGCCACTGTATGTTTTGTCAGATACGCATAGAATCCTTTCATCGAGACCTTTATCCTGATACATATTTTAATCTTTTGAAGTCATTTTTAGCAGTAAGTCGTTGAAATTTAGCACCTTCTTTGTATTTTGTTTACTTAAATTAGATATTGATGGATAATTTAGAAAGAATGAGGTAACCCGGCACAATTCCTGCAGTTTCCTCATTTCTGAAAATAGCAGGAACATCCCAAGCGGAGAGTGCCCAAGAAGAAAATGTCTTAAGTGCTTGCCACCTCTGCACCTGAGCCCAGCCAGCCTTTGACAAGAGGCCTTTGAGGCCAGGCGAGTATCCAGGAATACCCCAGCACCTCTGTGGCTTTTCCCTTGGCATCTCTCAAAAACTATGCTTTCTTCATAAAGTACTTTATAGTTTAGAAAATGAGTAATTGGTATGTTAGCAATGCAAGTAGCTAGGAAAACTCTCAGAATATCCAGAATAAAACTGGGTGCAGTGGTACACACCTGTAATCACAGCATTGAGGGAGACTGAGATAGGAGGACCAAAAGTTTGAGTCTTACCTGAGCAATTTAGTGAGACCTGTCTAGAAATAAAAAGAACTTGGGATGTAACCCAGGAGTAGAGTGTCCCTGGATTCAATTTCAATACTACAAAAAGAAAGGAGGGAAATGGGGGTGGGATGTCCAAACATAACTCTTTCTGTCAGGTCCTTTCAGGCCTGTGTCCATGTGTCAGAGTGGATAGACTTCTGTATTTCATGTGATTTTCATTATACCAGATCATAAACAGTTTTCCATGTTGTTAATCCCAGCAAGCCTTAGGAATTCTGTCCCGGTGGACAGTAATAGTCCACATGCACCTGTTGGCCCTGGGTAATTGTGATGCATAGCAGTTTGTCGCTGAGCTGAGACAGGACTAGTAGTCACTCCCCTGTGGCAGCCCACCTGCCTGCCACCCTCAGTGGGCATGGCAGGCATTTTCAAGACCAGGACTTTTTTTGGCTACCCTAGAAAGAAGAAAACTGTAGAGACATTGAAAAGGCGATTTGTAAAGTGTGGTAGGCACAGAAAATGTGGGCTTTTTCTCAGAATGTAATTGAAGACAAAGTTGAAGCTCTGTTCCAAGAATTTGGGCTCCTGAAGGTTTAGACCTTAAGCCTTAAAGCATAAGGGCTTGGTGTAATCTTCAAAATTAACCTCTATACTACTAAATAATTTGATTTGGGAGCACCTTCCTCTGCTTAGAATAAGGGAAGACTGAGCCTTGAACTATCTAATGAGTGAGTATCTGTAGGAGTTGATAGTAGGAAAGATAATTTCTATAGAATGGATTTCTTTCTTGAATAAATTCCTCACTTTTGTGACTCATTGAATATGAAGACTTTTCGTTTAAGAGCATTCAGCCTGGGAGAATTCTCATCCAAACTGTTTTGTGTCCTTGGAAAATTGCTTGCTCTCTCTGTAAATTACTTTTCCTCTGGAAAATGAGAAAATTGAATTATATTACCTTAGAAGCTGCTACCATTTTCATTGTTCCATTAGCCTAAATCTTGCTTCAGTACCAGTCCATCCAGTGGATCCCCACATAAGTGGGGTCATATTGTCAAGAAGGCATTTTGTACCTTTTTAAAAGGTGTACCTACTAATGTTGCCTGATAGTAGAAACAATTTGAAACTAGGCTGACATTTTCCATGTCCAGCACTATCTGGTGTTTGACAGCTGGGTGTGTCCCCAGTCGAAGGCTTGCGTATATGTGCCCCTGCCCTTTCCTCTTCATGTCATGTCCAGTCCACAGTCCACTCTGAGGCATGGCCCCTCCTGGCATTCTGCACTGGCATTAGTTGCCGTAGGCTAAAAACCAGTGTCCTGGTTCTCCCGGTGTTCAAATCCAAACCAACCACTTGGTCTCAGCAAACCCCAAATGACAGGAAGTGACATGTACTACACAGATTGTTTACCTTAAGAAATGTTCTTACCTTTGCATTTCTCTTTGTTAATCCTTTTAAATAGCAACCCAAATGACTTTTTTTCCCCCTCCTCTTAAATAACTGAAATGTTCAGTAAAACAAATCTTCTGCCTCTGGGTATTGCAAATTTTGAGTCTCTGAAAAGATGAACTTGTGTGGAAGACAAGAAATCATTAAATGTCTCCTCTTTTCTCAATTGGATGACACTCTTGTAGGCTTATGTATCTGTTATCTGTTTTAAAACATTTCAGGGAATGGTATTTTACAACCTGTTTGGTAACCATTTTATCATCAGGAGCATCTTCTCCTAAATTGTCATTAATAATAACCAGCAGTTATTAAATATATCACTGTTTCTGGGGTCTTGTTCTAAGTGTTTTTCACATACAAACACCTTTGTCTTCACATGTTATGAGATATATACAGTTACTGCTCCACTTAACAGAGGAAGAAATGGGTGCAGCAAGACAGATCCTCTCTCCAGAGTGCATAGTGACAGACGGGATCCGGCCCAATTCACTGCAGGCTTAGGGCCATTCTCTTGATACATGGAAAGCCCCGAGAAGTTAAATCGTTTACCCATGATCCCACAGGCAAGAAATGACAGGACCAGGGTTCGAACCAAGGCCACTGACCTCAGAAGCTGCTCACTCAATCACAGGCCTCCCTTCTCACTGTCCCTTCATTCGCTGAGCTGCTAGCAAAGCGGAAGCCAGAGGCTGACTGCTTGCCATCAAGGAACATTTTAGGGATACAGGCATGGAAATGAGTCAAAAACACTAACACAACTCAGAGAACTCCTACCAAGAGAAGAATAGGAAAGTGTTAGAGATCTATATAAATACTATAAAATGTGAATTATTAAATTTACAAGTAAGGCGAAACCAACCCAACTGTAAAATGTTTAATTACAGTATATTTTATGAAATAATTTATTTCATAAATATTTTATGAAAACTGTTTTATGAAATGATTTACTACCTTCAAGAATGCACATGTAATAACTACCCTTGCAAAGTGTTTGCAAGGAGAGAGGGCCATAGGGAAACGGAAAGCAATTGCGTAATTAACATTAACTATTAATAAATAAATTTGTAGGGAGAAAAGAGCTAAAATCCCTTTCATCTTCATAGTCTTTTCATTTCATAAGGGCAAAGATTGTCTTACTCGATTTTGTGTTCTCTAGGAAAGTATCTGTCATACTAACCATCCAAAAATGCTTTTTGTGTATTCGTTGATTGTAAAAAATAAGGGTCTGGACTTCGCTATGCTACAAATAAGCAGTATTGCCTCATGTAAGTAACAATCCTGAGTCTAGACTGTCACCAATTGTCTGGGAGGGAGTCTGTGCAGGGGTACCACATACAGCCTCATAGGCCGTACACTGACGTAGCCCCGGTTTTACGCCTTCATAGTTATGGTGTGTGTCTTCGGAAGCAGGAGACTGTCAAGTAGGTAAGTCGGATGGGCTTTTTTTCTCAATTACTTTTATGAAACATAGTTTTCAGAAGAGTTTAAAAGTTTTTCCTCTAAAATTTCTCATTTGAAATCTTCCTTTTCTGTTCCTTTCTTATGAAGTCAGCAGAGGCAAATTTCAAATGATACTAGGTTAAAAAAAAATACAGTTTCAAAATAGTGAATTACATAGTAATAATCTTGCAACTGTTTTTCTTCTAGAACAAGGTATAAATGTTAAAAGGTGTCGGGCCATTAGCTGTTTGAAAGTGCCCTGGGGCCTTTGTTATCACTGCGACCTGGGATTTCTAGCTTCCCCCTTCTAGTCTAGATCACAGTCTTGTGACCAAGTGAACCAATGCATCCTGCCCTCACAGAAGACAAGTCCACTCTTCGTGGGCTCACAGCTTCCGATCAGACACCTCACGGAAGATAGTGCTGGACAAGAGAAAGACCTTGGTCTTCAGCTTTCCAAAGGCTGTTTCTGTGCAAGTCACACCCTGTCATGTTACTCATTCTGTTTTTCTCTTGAAACAGGTTGTAATACACTTATAGGGTATAACTTACTGTTTTCTTAACCTATATGTTTAAATCAATAACATGAAGCAAAATGATTAATTCTGTATTCTGTACTGTTTTGTTTTAATAAAGGAATAGTCTAAGTGTCTTACCAAGAGCAGAAAATGAGATAATTTTATAGCAAAAGAGAAGTTCAATGTAAGGAAGCCTTATTTTAGTGCTCTTTGGTGCTTAAATTTAGCCTTTTAATCAAAGGCTAAATTTAACTTGAGTTACAAGATACAAGCATAATTTTTTCTTAGACCAGTAATCATGATTTGATCAAAATCTGTGATTTAGGGAAAAATTCAAAAATTAAAGTATAAATTAACTTAAGAAAGAAAAAGAAAAGTTCATTTTGTCTTGTGTGAAGCTGATTAATTTACCGTGATTATTAAAGTCAGTAGCACTCAACAGGTAGAGTACTTTTGCTCACTCGCTGGCCAAGCTTGCTCTTGTGACGGTGGGCTATTAGGGCTGCCAATCTGGATCAGGATCGTTGTTTACAACAGTGCAGGAAGACACAGCACGTGTGGATATGTAGGTGTGCAAGCTACCTTTTCCTAGAGCTCGTGGTTCTGCCATTTATTAAAATGTTCGTTTAAGAAGAAATTACCTGTTGAATCACATTTCACAAATCTGTACGGAGTAGACTTCAGGAGGCTTTCTCTGACAGTATTTAAGTGAGGAAGACAGAGAATGTCCTTTTTCTTCTTCCAGGGCCTCCTTCTCTGCTGCAGTTGAAAGGCTTTGTATCCCTGTGTGGGGCAGAGCAGGGCAGCTCTGCACCCAGGAGCTCACACAGGTTGTGATAGTGGGAACTTCAACTCATAGACTCCTTCCTTTCTCACCATAGAGACTTCACTGTTTTATATCAAAGTGCAACACATCCGTTACTGTTATTAAAAGGTTTGTTTCCACAGCAACCACATGATAATCTTGATGAGAGAATTGAACTTTAATGACAAGTACTTTCTAAAGGCCACATACACAGAACCATTTCTGCCATGACGTCAGATACTAGAATCTGGTTGTGTTCATGTGTCCCAGGGTCTGTATCTAATATAAACCTCGGTGATCATTTCTCTAAAGATCCACTGCTTCTCCCAGGAGAAGCAGGGACATACAGCACCCTTGCCCAGAGTGGGTCCCCTCTATTGCTTGTACCACCACACTTTCTAGAATTGTTACTGTTTTGTTTTTCTTCATCATTCTCATCACCTTGGGACCTTGTCTGTATTTATTTTTCTGGATCTGCCACCAGAGTGTAGACTCTCTCTGTTCCTATTCACTGCTGAACACCAAGCATTTAACACAGAGCCTGACTTATACGAAGCTCTTAATAATGATTTCTTGAATGAATTTGGTGAAGGCAGAGAGGAATCCTGAGACACTGGAATACCTTCTGGCCTCTGCCTGGATACTCAGTGGGTTGACAATCAGTGCTTACAAGTAATTTACAATTTGGGAGGTGAAACTAAGGCTAATTTTTGTCAGTTTCTGTGCTTCTGTTTTTTCCGCATTGAGCTTACATTACTTAGTAATTAAATTTTAGAGGAGTTAATTGTTGAAACATATATGCAAATAACTACCAAAAATGAAACAGTGAAGTGAAGGGCTTGGGTGTGGGCATATGATTTACTATAGAAGAGCAAGAGGGAAGTTTTTGTCATGGTAGAAATATTAGGAATCTTGATTGTGCTGGTGCTTTGTTTTAATTGCGTATGTTTGCTTTTGAATTTATATTAATAAATGTGACTTCAATTTCAACCATTCAATTGAAACCATAAAGTAAGATAATATTTCTGTCCTTGTCTTTTACAGACTTCATGTAATATGGTTATCATTTTTACATTTTAACATTTTAAATCATGTTAATGTAGGAAAATACTATGCCTTGTATATTAGTTCAAAAAACAAATTACTTATTCCCACAAATAGTAGGATTTAGTGTAACTTGGGCTACGTCAACTTTCATTTTAAAACTATTTGTGGTCTTCTTAACTGCTTGATGAATTTCCCTGACCAAGAGGATAGTTCTGAGTAGAAAGAGTAAAAATTTTGTAAAATAGAACTTTTTTCCCACATGAAACTATCTTAAGTACAGTAACCAGCAAATAAAATTACTAAAAATAATTATGTCAATAGGGAAGTTCAAATTAAAGCCACAGTTATTTCTATTCGCTTATTAGAATGGCTAAAATTGTTTAGCATTTCACAATATCAATTGCTGATAATTAGGACTCTTATACAGTGTTTGGTAGAAAGGTACACAAAATACCACACCCATAGTTTGCCAGTTTCAGCCCTTGATCTCATTTCTAAGGTTTTACCAAGAGTAATTTTATGCACAAAGACTTGTCACAAATGATTTTAGCAACTCAGAAACTGGAAACAGTGTCCACAGAATGAAATTCTACTAATCAGTAAAAGCGAAACTGCTAATACATACAACAATGTGAATGAGTTATGAAGCATAATGCTAAGTGAAAGAAGCCAGATGCCAAAGGCTGTCCTGTGAGACTATACGATATTGCAGAGAAGGAAAACTGCAATAGGAAGAATCAGACCAGTGGTTCACAGGGCTTGGGTGTGGGCATATGATTGACTATAGAAGAGCAAGAGGGAAGTTTTTGTCATGGTAGAAATATTAGGAATCTTGACTGTGCTGGTGCTTTGCTTTAATTGCATATGTTTGCTTTTGAATTTTTATTAATAAATGTGACTTCATATCATGTAATACACTGCTATAAAAATGGTATACACTTTTGACTGGAAAACAGTGTGCATTTAGCCCTAATTCACAAATACACTTATCATGGTATATAACTGCATTTTTTTTTTCCAACCAGAGTTGACTGTCTAGTTTATGAAGCATGCCTTTTATATCCTCCTCAGTAGAGGTAAATAATGCAGAATCTTGCTCATAGTAGTCATCTATTAAGTAATTTTTGAATGGTTGAAATTGAAAAAGAAAATTTCATGTGTGATTCGAAACAGCAGTTTAATAAAAGCAGTAAGCATTGATTATGGGTACCAAATTTAAATGTTCTAGAGTCAGATGCAGAATTATTTGCAATCCTTCTAAAATGATGGTGGCAATTTGAATAGTCTAGCTGCTTACTTCCTCTATCTGATGCTTGAATATAACTCCTGGTGGTTGAAATGAATTTGTTTGGTGACCAATTTTCCGAAGCTGGTGTGCCAAGATGAACCCACTTGAAAACTGTGGGCTCTAGGACTTGGCTGAAAGACCAGTCCAGCTGAGGTGGGCTGGCCCAGCATCTGCTGCCTTCATTGTGCTTAATGCCGCATCCATCTGTTTTCTGTCAAAGCTAGTGCCAACAAATTACTAATCTATTAGCGAAACATGGAAAAAAGATTGCACTTCTCATTCCTGGCTTTTCCTCTTCCTTTGCCTGGCTTACATATTTAGTTTCTGTTTATTTTTGGGAGAAAGATATGCTATTGGGTATATGTGGGGGAGGTGAGTTATATTTTGCAACATCCACATGTCTTTAAAGGATGATGGGGAAAGATCATCTTCTTCGCTGGTAGAGAATGAGGAGGGCAGCTGTCATTCATTAGGCAGTTCTGCCTAGCACTGCGCTCATCACTTTACCTGCTCTGTTAACGTCACCACTTTCCAGATGACAGTACCACTGTGCAGAGAGGTTAAATAGTTTGCGAAGGTCACGTGCCAGAAAGTATCAGAACCAGTGCTCAGATCCCAGCTCTAAAGTCTGTGCTGCTTCTCTTGCCACTTTGGCAGCTACTGGGAGCCTTTAAAATGTGTTTTAAAATATCCAGGTATGTGAGTGTAGTGATGAACATCTTAAAAGTTCAAGGAAATGAAAAGGAGGCTTTGTACTTCTTCTCCCAAACAGAAGCCTCCATAATTAGAACAGTTCCCTAAATGTGTGCTTTAGTGTTGACTAAACTGATTGGAGAAAAGTAGTTCTG
Source organism: Hystrix cristata (assembly GCA_004026905.1). NCBI lineage: Eukaryota > Metazoa > Chordata > Mammalia > Rodentia > Hystricidae > Hystrix > Hystrix cristata. The sequence goes on from PVJO010000986.1 coordinate 65,948, forward strand.
AGCCGGGTGCTAAGTGCACTCTTCAAAGTACACAGCAGGCCTTCTAGGGCTGGTGGTTGTGCTCGGTGCCGGGCCTGGCAGTCACAGAGTGCTCCTTGCTAGGAAACAGCATGGCTGCACAGCAAACCCAACTGTGGAAAATAGCTCTAAGCTCCTTGGTCCATATTAGGAATGAGAGCTGGGAGTAGGGTACAGGGTCACCAGGCTTCTTAGTGACCCTTTTCTCCATGTTCATTAAGGTACAGCCCTTAACTGCCATTGAGACCTGAGATTTGAAAACTCAGAGGAACAGCATTTCATTGCTCCAACTCTGCAGAGGTCAACAAGATCAGGCCTTCTTTCTCTAATAAAACCACATTATGAGTGTAGTCTGCAATAGCTATATCCAAATGCTTGTTTTCTAAAACAAGATTAAAGTGTTACTTCATTTCCTTCGAAAGCAAAGGGCACATATGTTTTCACTTCTTACCAAATGAATCACTTATCAAGCATTGGGGAAGATGGAAAGCAGCCCGTAAGTAATAGCGTGAATATGTGTATTAATTACTTGTGCTTTCAAGCTATGAGCGAGTATATTCATTTTCATAAAAGCAAAAGGCAAAGAGGAGCCCTGTATTTCACTGATCATAATCTGAAGGTAATCTGAAAGTGAGGTGCTTTGAGAACAGGGAGGAGGATGAGTTGAGTTCCTGCTCAAAGAGAAGAGTTTGGGGAAAGGGCCTTCTGCCGAGGTGATACGGGCCATACAGCCCACAGGCTTGTGTGCATCCCACAGGACGGGAGACTCAGAAGCACCTTTCAAACCTTCTGTGAGGAACTTGGAAACTATGAACAGGTTCAGTTGTTTGTAACCTGTTACTTGAAAACAGTCTAAACTTATTTCTGCACAGCCTGACGATGAAAAGCAGTTTGTTTTTGCAGAGCAGCAGGTTCAGTTTGAGGAGCTGGCCACCAACCTGACTCCTGTATACTTGGAGCCCTGAAGTACTTATAGCTGACCTTGCCTGGTCTTGTCCCCTATACCCACCATCTCCTTCTATTTCTAACTCGCCATGTCTGCTATTACCTCCCTTGGAGAGTCCTCCTCAGCTTTCCTTCAGCCTCCAAATGGTGTTGGGTTTAAAGACACTGCTGGCTTGAGCAAGGTCCACTTTCTGTTGCTAGTGTAGCAATTTATTAGCACATCCCAAGATTGGTCTGTATCAGAGGCCAGCTAATCATGGCCTACTTTGGCCCACTACCTGTCACTGTAAATAAAATTTTGTTGGAACTCTCCTGTGTGACTGCTGTAGGGCTACAGTGGAGAACTGAAAGATTGTGATTGACCATTTGGCCCACAAAGCCCAAAGTGTTTACGATGTGGCCTTTGGCAGAAAAGTGTCTAACGTGAACAGTGCCCTCCACATCATGAGGATGTAAAAACAAATGCTTCTCACATGATGCACCCAAAAAGAGCAGACACCCAGTAAGTTGAAAAGTCTGTTGAATTTCTTGCAGATTTGTGGGCAATACTGCTTTATGTGTATGAAGTTAAGAAAAACTGATTTCAGAATCATGATATTATTACATGAGTATGCTATTTCTTAGACATCTGAGAGGCTGGCATATCAGAGTGTGGTGTTCTTAGACTCTGAGCAGCACTCACCTGCCTGAGTCAGATCTGGGCTCCTCCAGTTATTCACGTATGACCTGGGGACAAATTACTTACTACCCCTGTGCGTTAGTCCTCTCCTCCAACAGGAGGGTTATAGTAGCTTGTCCTCTTAGGCCGCGTATAAGGAATTGATAAGTTAATACAAAGACCTTGGAACTGAGCCTCTCACACAGTAAGTATTAAGTATTTGCTTTTTCTTATTGTTGTTAATCCAGTTCTCTTCATGCTAGAAATCCTTGAGATGCTTCTTGTTTCCTGGATAAATCTCAAACTTAGAAACCTGGTCCTCCAGGCCCTCCTGGAAGTAGCCTTTTCCCCCTGACAGCCCACAGCTTCAGGAAGCTCCCCAGTGACTATCTTGAACGTTCTCTGCCCCTGTACAGCATTCATGGCTACTAACCTGTGAGTGTTCCTCTCCCCTGCCCTATCCTCATCCCGCAGTAGACCCCACCACTTCACATTCGTGTTCAGGCTACTTACCTACATGCATCACTTGGTCCTGACTGCTCTTCAAGTACACAGCATCAGAGAGACTTGCCTTTGTTTTCACAGAGAAGACTGAAAGGAAGCAAGAGGAGAGCAGGTTACCTAGTGGCCTGCTGCAGCCTCCCAGCTCCGAAGCTTGACCACATATTCCAGAACTGCTTGTTTGGAGAAATACCAACTCACAGCACAATGGAGGGTTTCCTTAGCCCCAGTCCCAATCAGACTGCTCTTGGCTTGATTTTTGTGCTCTTACTTTTGTTTTGTCTTTACCCCACTACGCCACCATGCCTGTGCACACACACACACACACACCCCAACTGTGAGCTTCCAAAGCAGGAATCAGGGTGTGTTAACATACACCCATATCTAACTTATACCTAGAACAGTTTCTGCATTTGATGAGTGTATCATTGTGTTAAATGGGTGAAGAGTAGTAAGAGATGACTAAGAAACAGTAATCCGTGTTCTATTCTTCTGGCATTTCTTTTTTTTAATTTCAGCAGTCATTTCTTGAAGGCAGCATGGTTTATCAGTTTGACACATGGTTTCCAGAGTAATTTTCTTGAGCTTCAATCCAGTCTACTAGCTCTTGACTTTCCTCACTTATAAATGGTGGTATCTATATTTCATATGGTTATTGGAATAAATGAATGAGTTCAAAGCAAAGCACTTAACCAGGTGTCTAGAAAACACTATAGCTTAAAAATTAATATCTGCTGATAGTATTATTGAAGTTCTATCGTGTTTGTCTTTATGTACATGCAGTCCGAATAATAGATGCACAGGAAAAAGAGGAGATACAGAAACTGTTGGCACCTTGTGGGTGCCATTCTTTTCCCTGAGTGTGTACCTCCTACAGACAGGGTTGGGAGCCTCTGCCCCTGTTTGTTTCCCCATTTTGCTTTGCCCAGGGTCACATTAGTGTTTGAAATCCAAGATACAACACCAAGCACAAACCAGCCACTTTATCTCAGGCTCACGTGAAATTTTTAAAGATAGTTCTGACACTGCAGAAAAAATGGTATTGGATGAGCTAATGTCCAGAGGCCCATACAGCACTCTCCTCTGGGATCTTGAAGGATAATTTTGGGTCTAAATGCATGTGTCCTGCTCTAACAGTTGGAGGGAGCGATGTGGTAGGCGTGTCTCACATTTGAGTGGTAGTCGAAATTATGATTTGGGTTCAAATGTAAGAAAGTAAGGTGTTGAACTTACTAAAGCAACAGTCAGTTCTGATATCCTGCTGTAAAAGTAGCCTGCCTTTCCCCTCACCATTTCAGAGGTTCTTAGGGGTTCTTTGTCTTTGGGTTCACCCTGTTGGTCCTTAGGAATGTGTGCAGAGAGTATGTTTGGAGATCATTAGCCTCATCCATGCCAACAGTAAGGGCTAGTAGATCATGACTGTTACTCAGTGATGAGCACATTTTTGGACGAAAATTATTTCCAGTGAATGTTTTCACAAATTCGAAGATTAAATAGAAGGCCTTAATTTGTGTTTGCTTTCTGTTTAGGTAACTACTCCAGGCCCCCGGCGTATAGTGGGGTGCCCAGTGCAAGCTACAGTGGCCCAGGGCCCGGGATGGGTATCAATGCCAACAGCCAGATGCATGGACAAGGGCCAAGCCAGCCATGTGGTGCTATGCCCCTGGGACGGATGCCGTCAGCTGGGATGCAGAACAGACCATTTCCTGGAAACATGAGCAACGTGACCCCCAGTTCTCCCGGCATGTCTCAGCAGGGTGGGCCAGGAATGGGGCCACCGATGCCCACTGTGAACCGAAAGGCACAGGAGGCTGCTGCAGCCGTGATGCAGGCTGCTGCAAACTCAGCACAAAGCAGGTACGCCACTCAGGACAATGCTGGGCTGATGTTCTCTGTATTAACATGTGACAACATAACCAACAGGAGCTGCCTCATTTCCCAAGAGTCCACAAAAATAGCAGAATATGCTTTTGCTTGGTTATTGATTTTTTTCGTTTTGTATTTTATATTAAATATATTCTGTAATGTAAAGGTTAGAGAAGTACGTAAGTGACAGAACATGTTTTGTGATCCATGAAAAAAGGAATCTGAGAAGTGGGCATGTCATTTTTTTTTATTTTTTTATTTTTACCAAGAACACGTATTGGTACATTATATACATAATGATCATAATCAGCATGGTTATTTTGTACCTGTACATGATGTATCTTGGCTTTCCCCCCTCTTCCCCTTCCCTCCCTTCCATTCACCTACCGCTTTCTATTTGCAACAAGTTCATTTACACTTTTCCATTTTTTTCCCTTTCATCTTACTTTTCTTTTAACCTTCTTCTTTATCCCCCTTTTCCCTATCTAGTTCTCCTCTCTTTTGAATACTGTCTCTTTTTTTTTTTTTTTTTTTTGTCATTTTTGTGGGAGGCGACCTGGATACAATGTCTTTGGATACTCGTAACCAGCAAAGCAGATCTTGTGTAGGAAAGTGTCTGTGGTTCCATTTAAAACAATGAGTTTTAAGCAGGAAACACTAAAGCCAAAAACTATTTAAAATCTAAAGTACTGAAAAAGACACATGTTCTCATCTCTACTTTTTTTTAACCATACCATAAGAATCTTTATAAAATAGAAATTTTGAATGTGTGCCCAAGTGTATTGTGTGTTGGTCTAAATGTATGTGTGTTGGGTTTATATATTTCATATTCCATTGTTGTGTTTTAGTTTTCTGGTCATCCCTCTCCATCTGTCCACGCCAAAATATGGTTCATAAAGCAAAAATACTGTTTAGACAAGTTTAAGTTGATAGAGCAAGCTTAAGCTTCTACTACTTACCAGTTTTTAGTCGTGATTCTAAATATTAATTTTCAAATACTTGGCTTGAATAAAGCTAATTAGAAATCTATGAGTCAAAGATGACTGATAAGTGTTTTAAAAGAACCACACGTAAATATGTTTTAAAACAAAGCACATTGAAAGTTGTACCTCAGTGGTCTTATCAGAATAAAAGATAGAAGATTCTAGCTTTTGTCACAGGTAAGTACAGTAAAAGCTAAGTGTGTGTGTGTGTGTGTGTGTGTGTTTTCAAGTGTGCCCCTTTGTTCTTTATCCTCTGAAACTGCTATTTTGTGAAGGTAGGAACTCCTCTGGTCTCATTGTTTACTCCAAATAATAATAAATTTCTCTTGAGGAATTAAAATGAAAATCATCCTCTCTCTCTCTCTCTCTCTCTCTCTCTCTCTCTCTCTCTCTCTTTCTCCCTCCACCTTACAGCCACTTAAGGTCTTCTGCACCACATCTTCTACCTCGCAGCTGAACCCATGTAGGCTCTAGGGCAGTGATGGCAAACCTTTTAGAGCTTTCAGCAATAACAAAGAGCCAGCTGCGGCACATGTGCTGTAGGTTTGCCAGCACTGCCCTAGGGATTGAATAAACCTGTCTGTGAAGCCTGGTTCGACTGGTCCAGTTGAAGTTCTAATTTAGATTTAAATGGATTGTCCGTGGTTGGAACTCATAAAGCACAAGTTATTTTCCGTCTGTTAAGTAGAAAGTATGTGATTGCTTTTGGCACGAGGCCTCTGATGATGATTTGAGAGGAAGATAACCACAGAGATTAAAGCAGAATTCTGCTTGATTAAAGTCTTGCTGTGTTCCCTTTCTGAATCAGTATATGTATCTTATAGAAACTGATGTGCAAAACACATCCGTGCTTGTGTTTTGATTTCCTCTTCCTAGTCAGTACACTAGGAAGCCTGAGCCTGGTCTTCACACACTGCCCATTTTAAGACTGGGCTGTTTATTTTTTTATTTTATCAAAGTCAAATCTGTAAACTGAAATTAGACCTGAGATCTGAGAATCTTACTTTTCCCTCTCCTTTGCCCTGTCCCCGACCTTTTTTCTTTTTTTAAGGAATTTTACCCAGCCCCACTGCCTGGCAGCTCCATGATTCCGAATATTCTGCTTATTTGCACCATTTTGTAACCCTCACACCTATGTATGAAATAGCATGTGAACAGGGACTCAATCTTGTGTTTTAGAACAAATCCAAAGAGGCTGTTCTTCTATTCCACTTTAGGCCACCATACATTAGGTCACCTACTTATCCCAGCCATTCTGGGGCTGGCGGACATCCCATGTTTTCTTCCCAGGGCCCCAACTCTGGCAGCTCGCAGGCTCCTGTGGTGCACCAGCCTGACCAGTACTGGTAGGAAGCATCACTCCCTGGGTGTTTTCTTTTATACATGCCATGTGGCTACAAAAGGAACATTCAATCCAAGGAATCAAAAGACCTTGCAGGAAATCTTAGAGGGGCTGTCTTTCTATTTTTGTTTGTTTTGTTTCTTTTGTCCTTTTTAACAATACTGTGGCAGTTTGGTTGAAATGGGCATGCTACCTACCCTCTGGGTCCTGTCTGCGTGACTTTTGGCATGGCTGCTTTCCTTCATGCCTGAGAGGGAAAATAGCAACTTCTGTCTCCGAAAAAGCAATGGAGTCTCCCACTCCTGCATCCTTTCCCCCTTTGCTGTTGTTGTTTTGTCTAGGAATCTGTGCTGTGCAGCGCTGCTGTCATGACTGTGTGATGATCATTCCTGCCACCACTCTAAGATGCAGTCACACCTACCTGGACCCAGCACAGCATGACATGTGACATGAGACATGAGACTCATGCAGTAGCGCACTGTGGGCAGCTCCCTTGGGTGTAGGAGAGGTTTCACTACGGCATTGCTCAGCCAACACCTGTGGCAGAGTTCTGTTATTTCCTTCCAGTGAATATGAGTATGTCAAAATGACTAGTACAACAAAATAATCCACAGAATTGTCCACAATGTAGTTATTTCAGTATAGGAATACTAATTTCAATACAGGAATTATATAAGCAATGAAAAGTATCTTCTCTCCTACAAAATGATATAAAAACAGGTTCTGTCACCATTTTGAGGTTAATAAATACTGTTAAAGCATATTATTATTGAGCAGTTTACTTTTATCATTTGATGTATGTTAACTATGACATTGTTGTATGTAGACTTAATCATGATTGGTACTTTCAGTAGAGACATTCCTCACCTCTAGTTAAAATAAAACAGGGAACTAGCTTTTTTTAAACAATGAATTTAGAGAACTGTGCCTTTACTATTTGTTGTCGATGCATGACACAGAAAGCTTTCTAATAGTTTTATATTCAGTATACATTTAGCCAACAAAAGCAAATGTACACTTTGTAATTGAGAGTTCTAAATTCTGTAAACATGGTCCTTAATATGGACCAACAAATATAGAATGCTCCAAATATAATCCTAAGGTGAAATAACATCTACAGAATGTAGCAAACATTACTTCTTAGGAAATTTTCTTGTCTTCCTTTGTACTTTTTCTTGGCACCTTCAAGGTTAGTCAGTTCAAGAGTTAGTAGGAAGTAACAGTGGTGACGAAAGGTGTTTATTTTCAGCTGCTAATCCACAGACTCTGTCCTTTACCAACCCAGGGTGCTGTTTAGGCCCACAAGGCTAGTGCTTTATGCTTTATGCACTAGCCTTCTGAGTCTAAACAGTGCTTTGGCTGTGCCTTGCCAAGCCACATTAAGCAGCTGTGTAAAATGAGTTTAAATGGCATGTATCAGAGTAAAATCTCTTTCACTGGGGCAGAAAATCAATGTTAGCTAACCAGCACGAGAAGATCAAATCTGTATCTCAGCCAGTAGCATCTAGATAGCTTCCTTAGAATACAACACCTCCTCCCTAATTAAAAGAATAAGAGGAAGAAAAATGTTGGAATTATTCTGTGTAAGTCTTACCAAGTGCACTTGGCAGACGTTTGTCTTTGCAGCCCTGTGCCTGTTGGCTGTGAACTTTGCTTTTCATGTTTGCAGGATTCTTTCTAAAAAATAATGAAGAAAAGTTTTATTTATATTTTAAGTCTTCCTTCTGTTTCACTTTGCAGTACACATAGCCTGTTGTGCCTTTTTTTTTAAGCTGAATTGAATACAAGAAAACATGTGTGTTACATGTTTTAGTGCCATGAGTTCAGGGATTTGATTTGCAACATGCTTTTGCTTTCCTTATAGAACAGCTCATTGTTGCAAACTAGTGTTGGTTTTGTTTTTGCTTTCTTCCCACATTGACAGCTCTGTCAGTGAAAGTGAGATGGGTTATTTTGAAAAGTCAGCTTTCAAAATGTCAGTTTCCCTTTTGGAAAGGAAGCAATGGCTCAGGCCTCTCAGAAGCTCAGTATTCAGTTTATCATAATGGCCTCTTCCTCATGTCAGAGTCTTAAAGGGCCTGGAGCTTGTGAAAGAATCAGAAAAGAACAAATTAATGATGAAGGTGGGGTACAAGTGACAGTATGTGCCTGCAGTTAGAAAGATCAGTGTAAAAGTGAAGAATTATGGCAATTATGCTTCAGGCTTTCTCAGCTAAGCTGAATATGAGACAGTATAAAAGCAAAAACACACAAGTTTAACTTCTTGGAAGCCATCTTATTAATTCCCATTTTTTAAAAATGTTTCTATAAGTCTAATGTTCACCTACTGCATTGAATAATTTAAGGAACATATGTATATAGATTGTTTTTTCATTTTGACCTTGCAAGTGAAGGAATTCTTTGTTTTAGTTATGGTAGGAATTCAGTAGAAGGTGTTGGATATAATTGTTTAGGGCTGGGTCATCTGTGTAATGATGCACAGTCATTTGGAGTTGATTTATAAGTAATAGTTATATAGAACAGATGTACTTTTTACTCAGAAAATGCATTACAGTGTTTAGTGCTAAAGCATTAATAATTAACACAATATTATTTTGAAGAGTTGAGAAACAGAATTGGAAATACTTTTTGGTCTTAGTATAACCCAGTGTTGGTGGTTGTCCATAACCAGGTTGGAGAATTCTGAGATACTATCTGAGAATAAGAGAGCCAGTCTGCTGGAAGTTTGGGAAAGATCTCCACCTCCTGAAGATGCCAGGACACAAATTTCAGACTATGACCTAGCCTTTAAGATTTTTTGAATGACTACATTATCTGTAACCTTGACACTTAGTTAAAATAACTTTGCCTCAGGTATTTAGTGTGCTTTGCATTCATTCATTAATTCTAAATGGCTCCTGCTAATGTCCAGCAATTGAAGTTTCTGCCAAATAACCAATTTGTGGATCTGGATGTTTTCAGAACTATCCAGGTTTTTTTCTTGGAAATGAGCTCTAAGAAAGAAGCATCTACCCCTACAGTAGGTGGGGTAGATGGATAAACAGATTTTAATTCCTTAGATCCTGCCACACCCAGCTCCTCGCATAAACTTCAAGAAAATGTTAAGTGACTTGAGACTATTTGTATCTTATGTGTGGCACGATCTTTAAGATTTTTATTCTGTTTTCATAAGAATAGTTTCCAAGAAGATGCAGCATTTCAATTACAGAATGGTATTATCTTGGAGCTGGAATGATTGTGGACACTATCCAGACTCTACTCCCTGATTATATGGTTGAGAAACTGAGACCTCAGAGTTTACACATTCTGGGTCACTGAGTTGGAGGCAGGACTCAGCAGAGGCAGCATCCCTGTCCCTTTTTGTCCTATAAAATGCTATTCCCAAACTGAATTTTCTTAGGGCATTTGATTTCTCCTTTGTGTCTAAAGGGAGTCCTGCTATTAGAAGCCAAAGCCAAGTGCATATCTGGTTGGCTGCTCTGCTGCACTGTAGAGAGCACAGGGGCCGTGTACACAACCACACCTCCAGGCGTGGCGAGGCAGTTGCTACTGAAGCCAAACACCTTGCAAGCTACGTAACAGTTACTTGTTGGCACACAGATGGGTTTGGGTTTGGGATCTTTTTTACCATTTAATTGCCGGTGCTGGTGTTGTTTTGGCATTTAACATTCTTAAAACTGGAACATTGCTGTTGAGTCACAGAAGAGGTGAGATTATCTGCATGGATACATACCTAGGTAGTAAAGGGACGAGGGCCACCACCCTGTTGCTATCCCAGAGGGAATCCCCAGTGCACATCAGAAGAAGGAAAACTCAGATTTCCTAGTTTTAGAAAATAAGTAAAAGCCGGACGTGGCGGCACACGTCTGTAATCCCAGCACTTGGTAGGCTGAGGCAGGAGGATCATTGCGAGTTTGAGGCCAGCCTGGGCTACATAGTGAGTTCAAGGCCAGCCTGAACTGCATAGCAAGACCCTGTCTCAAAAAACAAAACAAAACAAGAAAAGTAAATAAAAGGACAAAATCAGTTTGAAGTCTGCTTTCGACTAGAAGAGAATTGGTACATTAAATATTAGAAATACAGATATATATACCTACATGTTAATGATCACATCATACAAAAAATTAGGACCACTGAAAATTGTTGTTTAATATTTTTGGTTTTAGTGAAAGAAGAAATTGGAAATGTTAAGTAATACTGTTGTTTCATCTTAGTCACCTTGTTAACAGGGTGAATAAACTCCATGAAGTCTTAGCCAAAGATTGCTAGATAAATAGCTACCCAACTATTGAAGTGTCTGAAGTATCTGGACATCTTGTGTGAGGATGCGGCCGGCAGTCTGCCTCTGCTCAGTCAGCTGGATCCATTTACAGAGACTAATGAGTCATCTGGCGTGCGGTGCACCGTTACTTCTATCTGTGCTCCTGTTCATCTCACACCCACATGCCTTCCGGCAACTGTTCTTTATGGAGATGCATTTGTAATTCATACCCTGTGTTGATATTTGCCAACAAGGCACTTTTTCTGTGCTATTTTCTTCTGAAGCCAATAGGACGCGATTCTGCTGATAGATGAGGAGCCACCGATGTGGAAATACGTTAATGGAGAGAGTACATTAAAATGTCAAAGAGAAGGGGCAAAAACTTGTGAATGTGTCAAGCCCTGGTTATAGTGGGGTCCCTGTGCTGAAGAGCAGTGAGTAATTAGTACAAAGATTTGGCCTTTTGGATTTTGTACAATTAGGTTTTGACATAATAGCTATGATTTGAAAAATCGTGTTATTGAAAGACAAAGAGAAAAGATTTCAAGGGCTAACATAGAGTATAAGCCTCTGCACTATCATCTAAATAATATGCTCTCATTTTGGGTCTCTTTTCCTTCAAAATTGAGAATGTCAATGAATATTATTATGTTGGTGTTTGAAGATTATGATTCAGTTAAATATTCTAGAGTTACAAAACTATTATGGAAGTCATAAAGTACATTTCTAAATCGCCAAAAAATAGTAAAAATGAGCAGAAGAGGTTTTAATGACATCAAGGAGTCAAGATTGTGAAATGCACAGCAAGCCTTTAGATTTTAAATACAACCCCAGGAACAACAAGCCCATAGCCCAAGTTTTAACAAATCCCCTGGACAACTCACATGTGGAACATAGGCTAACGCATCAGGCTTGATGCTTGGGACTCCTCCACCTGAGAGGGGAGAAAAGTGTAACCAGGCCTTTATTTTCATGTCCTCTTCCTGGTGGGCCCTGGGGAAAGCAGCTGGAGGTGGCCCACTGGGCGAAATTAGGAGGACCTGGGTTGGAGGGGAACTGATGCCTGAACTTCAGCAGTCTGTTGATTTGGGGCAAAGTTTGTCTCCACAAACCTGTTGCACCTTTTGCCTCTTGGTGTCTTGGTGTCCAGTGGGACATCAGGATCCTCCTTCTGTCAGTATTCAGAGTCACCCCCAACTCTACCCATCTTCTCGCTTGTGAATCTTTGTCTGTGTCCCTATCTGACCGTCCTGCAGCTGCTTGCTATCCTCCCCACCTGAGATTGCCGATGGCGACTTTGAGGGATAAGGGTTTTGTGCCTGTCTTGTCTTCACTTCTGCTCTCATGGCACTGTTAGTATCTCTGCCTGTATGCTCACATACACACATGCTAGACTTGACATCTAGAACCAACATTGTGGTACACTCACTCCTGGGAAAGTTCGGCAGCATTGCCCAGCAAATCCATTATTTAAAGTTTAAAAGGGGCAGGGGGCTGCTGAAGTCTCACAGGTGTATCAGGTAGTGGTGAAGGCCTGTACTGTCAACTTGCAGGCCTTTCAGTCTGATCCTGGAAGTGGTGAGGTTTCCTCAGCATGAAATTGGATAACCTCAACAGTGTTCTGGGCTGAAGGTAGCAGGAGAAGTTTCAGTGATAGAGAGGATATGCACTGAGCCTTAGTGTAGTGTAGTCCAGTTTGGAAATTACCATGAATGACCTTGTAAAGATCAGCACTAAGAAGTTAGGTTCTTTGGCCTGCTCAATAGGTACCTCAGTTTAGTGGCGTTAAGGACTGAGACACAGCTCCTGAAGTTTCCCTTTATCTAGGTCTTTGTTATTTTAAACTCCACTTTTGCCATCACTTAGATTTAAATAAAGAAACCAAACAGAAATCTCACAGCCATAAACCAGTAATGTTCTGTCTTCTGCTCTGAAAGTTAATTGTACCATGTTGTGTTTGCTTGTTAAGATATGTGCAGGTGGGCTCTGGCCTGAGTCTGTTCTCTGCTGCTTCGCAGGGAAAGGAGCTGGTGAGGACATGAGGCACTACAGTCTGGCTCAGCCTTCAGGCCTCACCTGTAGCATTTTCTGCCCTAATTTTGAAGAAAAGCGTGTCATTTTACCAAATTAAGTAACTTTGTGGTTCAGGCCATCTTTAGCTCAGGAAATATCTGAATTTTAGGGGTTTTTGTGAAAAATCAGAAATGATTTTATTTATGTTCCCTAAAATGAATACATCCTTTGTTTGGGTGATTTATAAAATATTGCTGTGACATACTGTATGGGATGGAGAACTCCAGACCCAAATTAATTTTAAGCCAACTGATATGTCCATTGGTCCATCAAGGTACAAGAGGTATAGGTCAGTGTAGGTCAGGTTTAGGCTTATGGGCTTTTTTGGGGGGAGGGATTCTTTCTTTGGCAGTACATACTAGCAAAGTCACTACTGCTTCTCTGTTGAAAGGGTTTCTCTCTTGAGATGTTGGAAAATAATGTTCTTCCTCGCCCATTCTTAAAAGGGAAAATAAAGCTAAAGACATATCCATTACCAAAGGGAGTAGGGAGTCAGTCATGTGTGACTGGAAATGACTGCTAATTGTCCCTCTAGTATGATATGGGCTGCCTTGAAAAGATCACAATGGCCTGCCAGGGAAGGTCTTGGGAAGAAAGACTCATCAAGTCCTATGATGGGCTGCTCAGTTCTTTTCCTTGTTTCCACCACTTTATTCCAAGGAACCATCATTTCTCATCTAGACCCTGGCAGTGGCCTTATACCTGAGGGCTGCACAGTCATTCTTTCTTTCAGGAAACCCCTAATCTCTTCCTTTTTCTCCGAAGATAAATATGGAACCTCACAGAACTATACACCTCACATGAGGCTCCCCTTCTTGCCATTCCTCCCCAGCTCACTCTGGATACAATAGGGCCCTTGTATCTGTTGTTCTTTCCTCCTCACCCAGCCAATTCCCATCTGACCCTAGGTTTAAGAGAAGGGCACAACACCCCATTTGGGGAGGTGCCGCCTTTATTGTAAGTTCACGTGGTCCCTGCCTCCATGCCACAAGCATGATTGCAGCTTCCTACTGGCTGCTTTGGTTGGCTGTTTTGTTTGTTGTTTTGGCCACTCTTGTGTTTCCTCTCACCCATTCCTCTGTCATCCATGCCTTTGTGCAACAGCTGTCCCAGCTGATAATTGCTGACTAAGTAGAAAGCATATCTGGTTAATTTTATTTCTAGTATTTGTCCTTAACCAGAAGAAGTAGAATAGGTTTGTTTTTTTAAATACCATGTAGTTACGTATTTTGTAAGAATCTACAGTTTTTAAATCAGGGGCACTTTGGTTTTTCTTTGTCTTCATTTAATGATACGAATGCTGCTTTGCCTTCACAGAATTGATTTCTAGCCAGAACTACTGGCTTGTTGAAATTACATTATTTTGCCACCAGCATTGCTAATGCAGCTGCTACAGGCATGCTGATGGATTAGCCACACCAAAATTTGACTGGAGCTTGACAGCCTTCTCTGTTTCGATTGTGTTGTTTTGGGGGTATACATAGTATTTTTCTCTCTTCAGATATTAAATTTAAAATAACTTCAACTGGATTTCTCCTTCTTAGTACTGCTTTGAAAGGGTCACCATGTAATTCTGTTGGAAATCTGTTTCACCAGTGATACATGTGTAAAAATAATTTATTTATAAAACATTTTAAGTAGGGCATCCTGTGTAATGTTATGTACACAATTGGAGCTCTCCAAAGAACAAAGTAACATATATAGAAATAAATTACACTGGTATTGGAGCTTTTCAGGATTTGCAGTTCTAGTTCTAACTGTTCAGTGTTGGCCTGGTTTATTTTGTCAGTAAGCAATCTTTGCTAGTTCATAGCTCAATCTACACCTTCATTAGCAGTCTGTAGAGAGAAAGATATATATGTGGCAATCATGCTTAGTATTCCAATAAAGGGTGTCTTGCTTTATGTTCACTCTAAACATACAATGGCGTATGCAATGGATATGCTGGAGCCTTGCAGAGAAGAGCTTCCCCAGCTGGACTTTTGAGGGGGCTCCATTCATGTGTACTCACAAGATTTCAGTTGAGTATTTTTAATTGTCAAACTCGGCCTATAGTGGGGACCTCTGTTCCCCTTTCTGCCTTCACCCTGATCCACTGGAAACTGTCACTTTAAAAATAGTGCTTGCTTCCATCCGCTGCCCCCCACCAGTCAGCCCCTTGTTGGCAGTTGAATGTGTAATCTCTGCAAAATCTCCAAAGTGCTAAAAGGAAAATCTGTAAAACAGTATATGTGGGTATGTGTAGAATGGGAATCAGGAGCACTTCCAAAAATGTCTTTGCAGGTCCTACCTCTGGATTATTCTCCTTATGATAACCTGGGTTTTGTTATGACAGGTCTAACATATACCTGTTCAAATTCAAGACTGACTTAAATGAAGTTCTTCCGGTTATTCTATAGGTCAGCATGCTTATGTAACAAGTCCCACACCATACTGCCATTGAAAGTAGAGGGAGTAGTGCTATGGGCAGGGCTGACCCAGGTAAGCAAGGGCTGTGCAGTCAGCGGACTGATTCATCAGCACCACCTGATCTGGTCATCTTCACAGTGCGTGGTCTGGAAGCTGCCTTAGCGGACTGTCAGCAACACAAAATTAATTGAAAATGTTTATCAGATTATGAATTCTGTCCTGAGATATTGGTGGGCATTTATTGCTGTGGCCATGGATTAGGAATCTGTCAAATGAGGAGAGCAGTAATCTACTCACAAAACTCTATGCACGTAGACTGGGAGAAACAATAGCCCAGTGGTTCACTGTATGCAAGGTCCAGACAGAGTGGTCTGCATTTGCATAATGAAGATGATTTCTGCTGTCACTGTGAGGAACCAGCTCCCCATTTACTCAGGTGACCAGCTACTATGCTTGAGATCAAACATGCCTTGCATTCCCAGGAAGACTTGGTTTCCTTTTGCTGCTTCTCTTCTTGGACACCAAAAGGCCTGTAGCACACAGGGCGACTGTTTCCTAGATGCCCATGTCCACTGAGCTGTTTTTGTCACGTGCGTTACCACCCCTTCACTGTAGCAGCTCTATGAAGTCCAGGTGCCAGGAAGCCCAGAGAGGAGACTGACAAAGCACTGCTGGGTTTAGTCAGCTTTCTATGGTTCAAGATTCATAAATGCAACTGATAGAACAGTGTCACACAGGGTGGCACTGCTGCCATTAGACTTTGTTTCATCAAACATTAGCAGAGTTGGAGGCCCCATGGAGAAAGAGGTATAATACCCTAGACTAAAAGGAAGCTTGGAGAATTCTGCTTCTGTTATTTACTGGTTCTGTGACCTTAGGCAAGTCACACTTCATTTCTCTGATCCTTGTCTTTGTTATTTGTTTATGTACATAATTCCATCTGTCTTCCTTTAGGAATTTGAAAAATGTGTAAAATGCCTAGAAATCACAATAGGCATGTTTGTAGGTATTTAATAAGGTATTGATGTTTTCATTACCAACCATTGCATGGTCAGATGTAAACATCGAGACCCACAGAACTGCAGTGATTTGCTCCCAGACCCAAAGAGACAATGAAAGCACTAGTGTCAGAGGCAAGACCCGTGGCTTTCTGACTATACTTTTAACACTATGGATATGGCCTAATTAAGGGCCATCGTGATAAGCAGCAGACATCCACCACATAGACTTTAAGTCTTTTAACTTTTTGTTATTTTAAGAGTATTTTTTTTTAATTGTAGTCTTGTGCACCTTTGTCATTTTGTGGTAACTAAAGATGGACAGTCCTGACATGGGAAAGAATCACCAGTAGATCCCAGTGGATGATCTCAGTTCTGTCTGGGGAACAGCAGTGGGCCCTGTAATAGTCATCCTCCCTCCATAGTTTAGGGTTGGGTGGTTACTTCGTTTAATCCTCTGCCTGGTGAATTTTATATTCTGATTCTCTTTTCTGCCCTATTATAGACAACCTTCATACACATTAGTTCTACAACACATGAAACTGAATTTGGTGGAAGCTTGAAAAGGGATGTCACTTGAAACAATACTTCCAATAACTTGGAAGTACTCTTCCAGAATGCAGCCTGTTTAGAAATAAAGTGCCCTTCTGAGTGATTTTCCTGCTGGGAAATTGAGAGAACAACCCAACAGGACCTGCTTCCAAAACTGACATGAGTGTTGAATTATCTTCTATGGGAGTGAATACACCTCAGGAGGGAACCCAAGATACTTGAGTTAGTACCAGCAGGCCACAGAATGACGCTGAGACCCAAACCACATAGCATATCTTCATGGTTCCTATGCAATACTCTTAGACGTGCCCGATGACCTACAGGTTAATCAGTAGATGATCTGATGTATACCTGGGGAACAGCATTGGGCCCTGTAATAGTCATCAGCCCTCCATAGTAACCAGAGCAGCCCTGCAGCAAGCAAAGACTCCAAGGCCTGCATAACAGATAGTCTGTGGACCGTCCGCCCTCCCCTTGGCTTTATTCCTAATAGTAATTTTATGCACCAAAATTTTGAAACGGTTTTTAAAGGTAACTATCTACATAAGGAACACTTGACTGTAAAGGTGAAATCTTTTAAAAGTCTTTTGCCTGACACTATCTCTTGTATTAGAATTGTCCCTGGGAGAAGACCACTAAGCCATTTAAATTTCTCCCTTCCCCATCTCATTACCAGTGTCAGAGGTCTGGCACTGTGTGATAGTTATCTTCTTCAAAATTAAGAAAACCCTTTTCTTTGCAAGGATAAAGAAAAATTATCTCTTTCCAACCAAGCATAGGACAAAACTAAATTGCCAAGAGATGACATCATCAATATGTACCAGGAGATTGACTACTCGGCCAAGTAGAGACACTTTAGCTAAACTAATCTAAGTGTGTGTCCTCTCCTGTAACAGAAGCACTGCCCAGAAGTGGAGCTCTGGTGTCTACTATGTAATTTTAATTTCAGGAAATTAGTGTGTTTTTAATAGAAACTATCTTCAAAAAGTTAAATAATAGAGTTGAGAATTTTAGCAGTTTTTTCTCATATTCATTGAATCAGAAAATTTAGGGCAAAGAAATATTTTTAATAACCCCCACGCTTCCCATTTGTTTTTCATTTCTTGACTTTTGATTTTGATGTGAAGATGCTAAGTAGTGTTAATAGGCAGATCTTTTAAACAGTAGACATTAATTTTGTTTGCTTTTGTAATTCCTGTTCTTATTTCACATTCCCTATTCTTGCCTGTATTTCCTGTATATGAGTAACAAGTTGGACACTCAACATGATTATGAATTATTGAACATTTACATAGTAGGAGAGTTCACCATCTCTCTCTAGGAAATAATCTATTTTTAGCAAACATGAAAAATAATAGCCCCACCCTTTCAGGAGTGCATTATTAGAGATGACTGCTAGGACAAACTGCCTGGTAGCATGCTCAAGACGTGTGTCTGTGCTTCTGTCTTCGCATAGGCAAGGCAATTTTCCTGGCATGAACCAGAGTGGACTTATGGCTTCCAGCTCTCCCTACAGCCAGCCCATGAACAACAGCTCTGGCCTGATGAACACACAGGGCCCGCCTTACAGCATGACACCAGCTATGGTGAACAGCTCGACAGGTAACCTGGCAGCTTCCCCTCACCTCCTAGGTTTCCACAGTGAATGTGCCCAGATGACTCAAGAAGGCGGATACGATGGTGAAACTGGGAATGATACTACTTCCTTACTTCTGGGAAACTGTTCAGTCTAGTTGAGACTTAAGGCTTGTGTTATATTTTATGTTAATTGTTTTATTCATTCTGTATTTGTATAATATGTGCACATATTTCAAGTATCACTGGGGATTGTTTGCTAGAGTTCTCCTTATCTTTGAGAATTTTTAGGAGTATTAGAAGATCCCAAAACAAGAACTCTCCATTTGACGGTGGGAGAGATAAACATTCAGAATCTGCTTTTCAGAGGAAATGGTTGAAAGGCAGAACAGGAAGAGTTTGGACGGCTTTTCTTTTCATTTAGGGAAACACCTTAAATGTTTGTGTGGAAACAATGACTTCATAAGTACTATTTGCAGATTATCTCAATAGAAAAGTTGTCATAAATGTTTCATTAAAGGGGGCTGGGGATTTAGCTCAGTGGTTAGAGTGCTTGCCTTGCAAGCACAAGGCCTTGAGTTCGATCCCCAGCACCAAAAAAAAAAAAAAAAGTTTTCGTTATGTTTAGTTCTTAAAACCCACTTTATAATCTCAAAATCACCTCTTAGAAAAATCACCTCTGATTAACATATTAGAAGTATTTCGTGAGTTTGTGGGAAGCCTCCTTGAGTTCCTGAACTTCCCACAGACAGGAGTGCTGGTTCTGCAGTCAGACAGTGCCGTATGTTGTGGCTGATGGCAGAGACCCTTCTGATAGGATTTGCTCCATTAGTTAATGCAGAACTTGGTTTGTGATGTGTCAGGAAGACAGTGTCGTTAGAGCCCTGGCTCCCTTGACCACCGTCTGCCCTCCACTGTTGTCCTGGATTCTGGCTTTTGGAGAGGCCACAGTCACTTCCTATTTGAGCTTCTGAGTCGCCAGTTTTAGAGTCTCACTTAATAGTGGAAATCTCTGATTATTCTTTTAAAGGTTTATAAAAAAGGCCAACATAGCTAATACTGGTAAAAATGGAGGTTTTTGTAGTCAGTGAGGTAGCCCTTCCTGAGGTTAAACAGGCAGGTAGGTGTTCTGCATTCAAGATGGAAGTGCAAAGCTCCAGCAGTCTGTGAGAGGAGCCTCAACAGTGCTGGCTGTCCCAGGTGATGGAGGGTCAGGGTTGTGACAGTCCCTGTTTTGTCTATCTTCTAGAAATAAAATCACTTCAGACCATTGGAACTACGTGATAAATTTTTACCTATTAGCAGTACTCATTTTTCCCTTTTTTGTTTGGTCCTCAGATCCACAAAAAATAATCAACAATAAACATGGCACAGTGCCCTGCCCCAAAAGATGTGTGTATTCCTGAGAAATAACCAGTTTAGTGGGGATTCACAAAGGGTTTCTTATTATTATTATTCAGATAAGTCAGCTATTTGTTATCTCATACAGAGGAGAGATCTGTTCCACCAAAGCCCATTTATTCCTACAGTCTTTTATGTAACATACTATTATATTTTTATTGCATCGTGCATTTTGAAATACTGAATTTTTAATCATTTAAACATTTATCAAATTTTGCTCTACACATTTATGTGATTTTTTTCAGCATTATTAAGTCACCTGCTACCCAACAGTAATTATTCAGCACATCCAAGGAGTATTGACCATTTAGTATTTACTGTGCATCTGTTGATAGGTTAGTGTGAATCTGCTGTAGCTTTGTTAATCTCTGCAGGAGCGGGAATGACACAGGCCATTACAGTGCAGCTCCTGATGAGGATTGGGAGCTAAGGTGCATACTTGGGTAGATGGGTCAGGAATGACTCACCATTACATCCGTCTTCTTGCCTTGAGCTGCTGGAGGTAAATTACCACTGATAACAGTAAAACATTTCTCTGTCAGAAGTGTACTTTCAGAGAAAGTAAAAGTAATACAAATGCTGGCCAGCGCTGGTAGTAGAATTTTCCGCCTCTCAGTTAACAGCCAGTACAACTGGCATTCTAGCATTCCCTTCACTGAGTTCAGACAGTTGTGTTGCAGACAGTGTAGAGGGCCAAAAAAAAAAAATCTTCCTTTGTAGTGACAAATTGTTACAGGCTTCAGTGAGCGAGTAATTATTTAAATGGAATCAGTGTGAGTATAAATGTGACGACTATTTCTGTACTTAAAATGCCAGAGGAAGTTATATGGTAAACAGTGGGGATTTTTCCTTCTGAAAGAGCTTTTTTGGTTCTGTTTTAACTATTTCTATTAGAAGGTCAGAACTTTATGTTGTAGGTAAAATTATAAGTCATGTATAACCTTGTTAAATATATACCCTTATATACAATATCTGTGCTGTTATTTGGGCCGTACTTATTTGTATTCCATTTATAATATTTATTAGCTATGTGTTCATTTGCATATAAACTGTCATCTCAAAATGGACATCTAAATTTTTAAAAATACATACCTATGATCTTTAGTTTTGAGTTTGCCTCACCAGAAGACACTCTATAAAATGTAGGGCATTTCCGCTTTGTGTCCTATAGATGGTAAAGGAGCAGCAGTGTGACCCCACTGCAGCCATGCCTTTCTCTTATACAGAGATCTGGTCAATTTGCAGTAGCGAGCCTTTCAGTCACCTAGCATTGCTCAATGCCACATGCAAAGTGTCCTATTAATGTCTGTCCTATAGGGCATCGTAGTCACAATAGCCCTTTACAAAGAAAACAGTCCATTACGTTGCCACAAAATTATGAACCACCTAATTCAGGATCTCCTAGAATGCTTGTTAAAACTACAGATTCCCAGGTTTCCATCAGAATTTCTGAGGATGACCCAAGAGTCTGCATTCTTAACAGACTTCTGCAGTAATTTTGACATGTGCGTGCCAAAGTTCAAGAATTGCAGATTTTGAAGTAGTGTTACCTCAGTTCACAAATGTTTCCATTTGCAAACAATTTGGTTCACAAGCAGAAGCATTTGGCAGAATTTTGGTTTTGTTTGCAAACTGCATCAGGTGACCAACATGAATGTGGCCATCTTTTCCAAAATCGTAGAACAAATTACATTTGTGAACCAAAGTACCTTTGTATTTTGCTCTGCTGTCACCTGGTAGAACTACCACCAGCTTTGTGTGACATTAGCTGTTGACCATACAATTTGCTGTTTTAAGATTTTAAAAAGATATACAAAACTGCCTAGAATGTGCACCTACCACCTGGACAGCTGTTTTCTTGAAACTTTGGGGTCTTCCATACTGGAAGTTTTAGGTCCTTAGCACTCCTGATGCTGTTTGATTGTCCAAGAAGTTTACAGAGCTGACTGTTTGCTTGCTTTAAGTTAACGATTTTAGGTGAATCCCTTCCTCCCCTGAAAACTGCCTCTTGTAAACAGGGGAAATGTATGCAGAGATCTTGCCAAAATATACCGGTGCAGCAGCCCACAGGGGCTGGGGCTGGGGCTGGGGCCGTCCTGGCCATCCTCCTGGAGCAGCGTGTGTGACAGGCTTGCTGTGGGGGCTGCACAGGGAGCACCGCAGGTACAAATTAGGGGTCACATCCAGCCTCCAACCTCTGTGTCCACGTCCCCAAGGAGATTCTCAAATAGGGATGGTCCAGGGATTTTCTCAAGGCCTTGCTGACCCAGCAAAAAGAAAGTGTATCCCCTGAGCTTTTTCCATATCTCTTCTATGTGTTATATTAACAATGTATTTTATATTTTGCCACATATATAAATAGTCATGAACATCTACAGGTATACACACAAAGACGGGTCCTTTGTGCTTTCAGAAATGAGGAATAAAATATTTTTTGCAGCATATGGCGTATTACCATCAAAAGAAAATAACTAAGTGTGTTTCTGATCCTGTTTTACCATCTTTTGGGAATGACTGCTGCCTTGTAGGGAGACTGAAAGAAAGCAGGAATGAGTGTTTAGGTTCAGTTTTACTCCTCTCATATGTTCTTTATGTCCTTTTGAACGTATTAAATCTAGGGTAGTATAACTGCCTTAGGACTGAGACCCAGGCTTCCTTTAAGTACTCATTCTAGCTCTTAAATTTAAATAGTATAGCCAGAGGCTTGTGCTTGAAATGTATTTACAGCACTCATGCAGCACTTTCTGCAGCCACAGATGCCTTACTGCTCCTCCTTGCATCTGAACTTTGCATACTAGAGTCCTGGTGTCAGTAAAAGAAGGAGCAGTGCCTTGACGTGGCAGTCCTTAGTATAGTAGTGGTCTTGCTCTTCTGGGAAACAAGAAAAAGCTAATGCCCCTAGAGTACCATTGCCCGAGGGGATGTGTGGCTCTTTGTAGTGATTCATTGAGAATTCTGGTAAGGAGTCAAAAAATAAGCATTTCATCAAAAAGAACAGTAAAACCTATAGTAAAGAAAGAGTTATGATACATTTTGTAAAATAAAATTTATACTGTCAGGCAGAAGAATAATAAAACTATTACTCCAAAGTCTATCCTTATTTATCTCTGAAAATAATAAAGCAATGCAATTTTGAGTTTTTATATTTGCATATCTAGAATGTCCATTCTAAACTATTTGAGGAGCTTTAAACCAACATAATGCTTATATTTATGTAAGTCTGACTTTTAAATCAGTATAAATTATCATTAATTATTATAAAACATTAGCCTGGTTCTTTATTTTTAAAATTACTTTTGTTTATTGATTATATAAAGTATGATATTACTCCTATCTTCAAAATAATATTCAGACATAATCGTAATATTCATACAAATACTGACAACTGAAAGTTAGCGCTGTTTAATGACCTCTCCACTTTCTCTCTAATTATGCTAGCTATGATTTCTGCAAACCTGTTTTATGGATAAGGAAAAGGACATGTGGAATTTCATACATAAGCCCCTCTTTCTACACTTTGCTGCTTTTTTTAAATCCTTCTATTCTTCTAAAAAGGATGTTTTTAAGTGTACAGGTTTACTAATTCCTGTCTTGTTAGACCCCAGAGATAAAACTGCACAAATCAATCCGCTACTTTGAACAAGGCAGTCTTCTTGGTTGTAATATCTCTCAGCTGCTTTTTTGAGGTTTCACACATTCACAAAAATAACAGCATTTTTAGCTGATCCCAATAGATTTTTCTCTGCAGCTGCATCACTTGAAAAAGCTTTTTGTTCCAGTTCTTAAAGTCTAAGTATTGAAAGTAATTTGAAAAAAAGAAAAACATCCCAATTATGATTTGTGTGTGTTGTGATGACTTTAAGGGCTGACTGGGCTGCAAATGGGCTTTGAAACACTAGCCAATGTACCCGTGGAAAATACAGGATTTCAGAGTGTATTATTGACTGTGCTGATGTAAACTTACGGGCACGTGGCAGGGTAGGCTTTCCTGGCAGGACCTATGGTCTCAACCTGCAGTGATGCTAACGATGTTAGCAAATTAGCACCAGAGAGCTTGCCAGCTAATTCACCAGAGCCTGCTCACTCTCTCACTGCTGTAATTAAAACTAATTATTTTCTAAAACATAGTAATACATGAATATGTGCAATAATCATTTGGTGGTAGGCAATCTGTAGAGCCTTTTTTAAAGCTGGTGGGTTTTTTGGTTTTTTGGCAAACCATGCTCCATGTGTCCTGCCTGTTTCAGCCAGCACTTCTCTTTGCAGAGTATGAAATGGGTCCTGCTCACAGACCTCAGGTTCAGATTATTTTTATGGAGAGTGTTTTCTGGCTTCCATAGCTTTATAAGGCCCGTCCTTCTCTCCTCTCCCGTAGCCTCTCTGCCTCACTCTGCTCTTCACACATCTGTTTGGTGTCTCCCTCACAGCTCCTCCAGCCCAGAGTTGTGCAGATGGTTTTCACAGTGGGGTTCTGTGGAAATTCAGCTGTTAGTCCCTGGATAGCTACAGCACTTCCCTACTATAGCCTCATTCTTCCTTTAAAAAGAAATCAAAACCCGTATTTTTAACCTGAAAGTATCTATTAGTATGTGCAATAAATGTGTATGAATCAGTTGCTCTCTGGTGAGCCTTTACCTAACGCCTAGATGAGATGATTGCATTACTGAGCCTAAAGAGAGAATGTGTTGGCTCCAGAGCCACTATGTGCATCTGAGCTGGTGATGAGCTGCCGGGGAGGGCTGATTCCTGCGGGCTCTGTGCCAGGCTAAGGATACCAACCCCACTGCCAAGTAATTAGAAGTCCTTCCCTTCAAAATTTTATTTCTGATTATTGTTTTTAAAGCCATCCATATGATTGTGTTCCTATATCCTAAACTAGACCATGTGCAATAGATAAAATTTTCAAATGAGACAGTAAGAAATACCACATAGTTTTACTAACTGTAAAGTTACCTGGATTGAAGAAACTAAGAACACACTAAGGTAAAAAGCTATATACGTCCAGCATTTGTTTTCAACCCCTGATGAGCAATTTAAACATTTGACTTCTTTCCACTTGTTGCTTACTCTGATAAAGCTATAATAATTGGAGAAAAATCATGTAAGTTGAACTTCAGCACTTTGGGTCTTGAACATACAGAATGATTGTCTTTTTTCTTTTTCTGACAAAGAAGAGTCATCAGAATGTGGTGCTGTTTGGATTTCAGAAATTTGTATACTCCTATTCTCCTATTTATCATTTCTCTGTTCTTTTCTTCCATCAAGGAAAACTTAGGTTCCCTACACTTCGTTCACTCAGTAACTCATGTTGGCAGGAGAACAGTCTGACAAATCACATGTATAATCCTGACTCTTTCTCCTGTTTTCGATTAGCATCTATGGGTCTTGCAGATATGATGTCTCCTGGTGAATCCAAACTGCCCATGCCTCTCAAAGCAGATGGCAAAGAAGAAGGCACTCCACAGTCTGAGAGCAAGTCAAAGGTACTTCCCTGCATGCGTGTGGGCGCTGCCTGGCTGAAGCTGCCCTGCTGTTATCTCTTCTCTGGTGTTGGCTACATTTTTTTTCACTTGGTTTCTTCTCTTCTGCATGCCTTCATTTTGTGCAACACATTCGTATTCTTTTCTTTCCCCACCCCCTTCATGGTGTGGATCTGAAAGTTACTAGTTCTTATGGCATTAACTCATGGTTGGGGGAGGGGATGGAGGGACAAGACCCACCTAAGAGAAATGCTTTGGGGGTGGGGAGAAGTAAGGGATCTTGCCTGGTTTTGATACTTGCAGCCATTTTCTCTGCCTTCAGTTTGTAGCTTCCTGTTTTGGCCGCCTCAGCAACAACAACATACTTAATATTTTGCTTTCCTGCCTTATTTGATAAATAAGGTGAACAGCCTTTTTTTTTCCTTTCTTTCTTTCATAAGGTGTAACCCATGCTTAGCATTCCATGTAAGCTTGAAGCAAGCATGGTGGCTTTCTGGCCTTATCCAGCATCCAGCAAACTTACCAAATCATACTAATTAAGAATGTTGTTTTAATACCTTTATATATGTGTGTTTGTGTGTGTGTGTTTGTACATGTCTTTATATATATATATTACATATATCTAATATATATATATATATATCAGTCTATTAAACTGGATGTATTTTTTGTTATTTTAAATAAAGTTTGCCCTACCTTTGTCATTTTTTTTTTATTCCTCTACCACAGGATAGCTACAGCTCTCAGGGTATCTCTCAGCCCCCAACCCCAGGCAACCTGCCAGTCCCCTCCCCAATGTCCCCCAGCTCTGCTAGCATCTCCTCCTTTCATGGAGATGAAAGCGATAGCATTAGCAGCCCAGGCTGGCCAAAGACTCCATCAAGCCCTGTAAGTGGCTCTGGTTGTTTGTTTTTTTTACTTTTTTGTTTTTTTGGGGGTTTTGGATAATTAATTAATTCTACTTTAATGCTTGCTTGTTGATTTGTTTTATAAGACTTTTTCTTCATTATTAATCCATGAAAAGGTTTTCTTTATAAATAATTGCGTTAGTAACAAAATGAGTAGAGTTTGCCTGCATTGTAGAAGCTGATTTCTGGTACTGACAGCCGCTCTGTGATGAAGAAGCACCTCTGTACAGAGATGCATTCCTGATGCTGGGCCCAGACTCCTCCACAGAGTTGTGCTGTGCACTCACGGAGGGCCCTTCAAGTAATCTACTTCTCTGATTAAATGGGAACTAATAGTAGTCATGGACCGAATGACACATTTGTACCCTGACGTGTTTGTCATGGGCTGTTCCGTATAAAACATCTTATTTTAAACTGCCTGCCTAAAACAAATGTATAAGTATTATAAAATCTGGGTATGGTTTTGCATAACATCAGCCTGTTTCGCTTTTGGATCATATGTCTGAAATTAACAATAAAATTATAGAAATATTAGTGCGTGTAAATTTTTAGATTAATAGTGTGTACCTCTACTGGAGTCAGTTGAGTAAGAAAAATGGTGTTTTGCACAAAACTGCTGGTAATCCTGAAAAAAGTATTGATTTCCATATGATATCTAAATAACAGAAATGGTAATATACGTATCAGGGAAATCTTTAAAACCTTAATGTTCTGATTTTAGAGTTGGGCCTTTATTTTTCCTAGTAAAGAAACTAATTCTGTGTCATTAAAAAAAAGAGTAATGTGCTATAGTAACCTTTATTTTATATTCATATAGAGAACCAAAAGATCTTTAAAAAAAATCTTAACATGCAATTAGTTGCCAAGAAGGCTTAATTAACATGCTAATTTTTGTAAGACGATGTATTGAAGAGCACAGCACAGCTCAGGCAAAGTGAGTTGGAGGGAAGAAGACCCTCACTGTGCAGGATCTGGCAATCTAGTCAAAGTCCAAAAGGAGGCTGCTATTAATTATCCATTTACTGGGTTAAACAGAAAGAGCTTGATGGTTTGAAGAATTGGTTGTTCTAGTCAATGTTTGTGAAATTCACATGGAGCTCTGGTATAACCAGCCCTTTGCTTTTCAGAGAAAGGAAGGGTGCTCTGCATTCTCACCCTCCCCATATAGATGTATTTCAGCTTTGCGGCACCCAAGCTGAGAAGTGAAATGCTTCCAGGACGGGTGAAACAGCTGAGGGGAAGGGAGAACCAGGCCCCGCCTTTGGATTTCTGTGTGTTACTTGCTTTGAGTCTCAGAAGGCAGCCAAAATTATGTGACGTTTTTCCCATAGCTCACTCTGACTTTCTGTTCTCTTTCTTTCTCTTCGTAATAGGAAAACGTTTTTGAATCAGTAATGCTCTTAAGTGAACAGGTAGAAATTAAATAGCTTTCCAAAGACATTCGTGTATTAGCTGAGGCAGAACTTCAGAGGTAGAAGATAATAGTCTTTAAATTTTAAGATGATAATTAATAACGATTACTTATTAAAAACAGCTGCTGCTAGGTCAGTTATATGTTTAAATGCTCATCTTGCTGATCTCAGAATTACAGAGAATCACTGAGACGGGTACTCTAACTTACTAGTTAGATGTTCTCCAGTGAGTTCTGTGGGAAATTCTTGTCAGAATCCTACTTCCTACTAAAATATAAAAGAAAAGCAAATCAAATTGTTGACCCCATTTTCTGATTATAATATAATTACACTTGAAATTACATATTAATTTTGTAAAGTATTTCTACATATATCTTCCTGTACCATAATTTTTTTATATGAGAATTTAGAAGCAAAATTGTAGCTCCAGTGTTAAATAAGGACAAGAGAAGCTGGGTTTGCTGAAGTGGAAGATGTTAAACTCCTGCTATATGTTAAGAAAATGGCCACTTTTTTTTAATGAGATGATAATTCAGAAAGGTGACAAAAGGAGGGTGTAATGAAGGACTTAATATCATCTCAGATATCAGACCACTGCAAATACATGCAGTTCAGAAATGTTTGTTCTTTCTGAGATACCTGTAATTTGTGCTTGAGATTGAGCTTAATAGTGTCTTTAATAAAGCCCTTCTAACAGCAGGCCAGAAATGGGCAAAATAAAAAAGCTGCTGTTGCTTTGACAGCGTGCTATGGACCAACATTGTTTTGTTACAGAACATTCTAAAATAAAAATAAACGTTTGTCCATATGCATACACATGCACTTATACATACTACGAAGCATGTGGTAAAGACTACAGAAATGTAAATCTGCCTAAAAGGCTTGAGAAAATTTACTTTCAGGCTTAATTAAAATACATACAAGGAAAACATTTATGGCTCCACAAGACTGTCTTGCTGAAATTTTTCAGCATTTTCCATTCCTTTTCTGTCTCCGTAAGAGTTTCAGAACAACAGGACACAATTTTTACAACACTGTAGTAGTACCAGATAGTCCTTAGTCACCCAGAAAAGTTACCCAGTCTTTTTGAGGGTTTGCTTGCCTGTTTTTCAGTGAGTAAAGACCTTCATCTAGATGATCCCTCCTAGCTACTGTCTAGGGACAAGTCAGGGATGAGTTGAGCCTGGCCAGTGAGGAGAGCAATAATGTACCTGCTCTTTATCTCCTGAGCCTCTCGTTTCTCCTCATGTACTTTTTCTCTGTTCGGACACCTAAGTCCTGACTGGTAGTAAGCTGGCTCATGAGCAAACCTTGGGGTGGGGATGAAGGTGTCAGGTGCTAACAGTGAGCAAGCAGAGCCCTTCACAGCCTGCAGTCTTACCGATTGCCTCCACATTCACACCACACCTTGCTGTTTGACATACTGCATGTAGGATTTTTGAACCAGCTGTTGGTTCTTATTTGAATACTGCCAGGCATGTCAGTCCTGTTTTGTCTGTTCGGGCATTGGTAAAACAAATACCTATAGAGGGCCAGCAGTGCAGGACACCATGCTAAGCGTAAGCAGTTCAGAAGTAGGAGGAACAAGTGAGATGGTGGCTTAAAACATAGGCCAGGGTTTTGCAGGGCTTGCGCAGAAGCCTGACCACTTCTATCACAGGCCTGAGCATTTTCCTAAGGATGAGAAGAGTTCAACTATCAATAGACAGGCCGAGTAAAACATTAGCTTAGGCCTGTTTCAGCTTTACAAATGTTCCCCTTACAAAAGCAGCAGCAAACATTTCTTCACCTTATTCTTGTGTTTCTCAGGACATCCAGAACCATTCCCCAGTTTCAGTGTAGAGAGGACCAGGCCAGAAATGACAGATGGATCTTACACTCAGTATATTGGAAGAGCTAGTCGGAGTAATTTTAAATTGAAATGATTGTTTTTATTCCTCTTATCCTTAAATTGAATCTCAAACTTTGCCTCTTGGTTATTCACAAGTGAAATGAAAGAAGATGTTTTTTGTTTAACTGATTGTTGAAGATAATGTTTTTCCCTCAACTGATTGTTGAAGATAATGTTTTTCAAATTTTCATATTTGAAGTACATGTGCCTCCCATCCTTTTCAGTGTACCTCCCCAAAAGAAAAACAATTCAATACTGGCATTTACCTGTTAATAATCATCCTGTTAAAGGTGCAGCATTACAATATAGGAATCTGGAGTCGATGTGCAGTTTCCTTTCCTACTCAAATAATCTTTGGGTATAAAAGCATAAAAAATGCGTTTTAAAGGCTTACCATTTGGATATATAATGCTTTATATACTCCGAATGTATATAATATATAAATACATATATAAATATTTATATTGTATTTTTTACATTTTTGTCTAAAGTAATTTCTATGTGACTTGAAGTTTAACCTCAATACCAAAGTTAGTTCTAAAAGATTTTTTAACACTCCTCATTTTTTATTTACACCAACTGTATCACCAATTTTTTTTTTATCTTTTATGAACAGTTTTTATGCCTTAGTGATTCTAAAGCTAAAGGCTTAATATTCAGCTAAAATTGCTTTGGAGCATGACATACTAGAGGAAAAATAGACACTTCACAAGGTCTGAGATCTCTTCTAGGGCTTTAGTTTTACTAGGGGCCACTTTGAGAGACAAGGTAACATCTAACCTCAATGGCCATCATGTTACTGGCCCCTGGATTTGAAAAGTATGATTTAAATTATGTCATGCTAAATTAAGAAAAAGAAAAGGAAAACTTAACAAGAGCTCTGTTTAAAATAATAGCTCTATCTTGCCAATGATAGCCTAGTAAATGTGCATGAATAAATGAAATAAATTCTGTTTCGGGGAAATCTTTATTGAAAATTTAGCAGTGATTTTGCACAGTAATGTTGGTATTGCAAATATTACAAATACATACATACTGTTACAAGGATAGAGATATAA
This sequence comes from Hystrix cristata, assembly GCA_004026905.1. Lineage (NCBI taxonomy): Eukaryota > Metazoa > Chordata > Mammalia > Rodentia > Hystricidae > Hystrix > Hystrix cristata. Next base: position 96,279 of record PVJO010000986.1, read on the forward strand.
AAGATGGAGAAGAAATATAATTGGGCTATTTAGGGCTGTTAGTGTTACCTGTGGAGATGACAGTCCTGGGCTCCAGGTGGTATTTAAGTGTCAGGTATAATCAGATACATAAAAGACCAAGAATAAGAGTATCAGTATACGCCACAGGAGTACATCAACACATATGCATAAAAATAAATGTATATGTTTATCCATGGATGTGCTGAGGATGTAGTCAATGAATAATTTGAGCATGGATTCTAGAGTGATATGTTAAGAAATCCATTACAATAATTATCTAACAATACCTTACTTTGGCAGAGAAGTTTAGGAAATTATGAGTAATGAAAGGTAGTTATCAAGTGCCAAAGCTTTGGCCAGCTATTTATTTATGAAGTTCTCCAGTAAGCTTGGAGCCATACATACCATGGTTGCTGTGCCTAGCAACCTACCTGATATTTTTCAGCAAGCACCACTATATGTTGCTGTCTACATAATTTGGAGTTTTCATGAAGACGCATTCACTATTCTTGTTTTGACAAGGCAAATTAGGAGTGCTTTTAGTTTGGGAGCTCTGTGATAGTACATGTGAAATTTTTAATTCACTTTGACCATTCTCTGAGCTAGCACCCTGTTATTTTTAAAAATTACACAAGACTTAATTGGAATCTTGCCTTCTGGGATTCAACGCTTATATCAAAGTTAAAAAGGGTTTTATTTATTTTAGTTTAGTTTTTTAAGTGTCTAAAAGGGGGAGTTTGGGCCCTTTTATTTAAAGTCAAAAGTAAATTCTTGATTCAGAAAATGTATAGTTTGTGCCTGAACTAGTAGCCTTCATTCCTAATTGTTGTGTGATAGCAGTAGTTTTATAATCTTCTTGTATTTGTTAGCTCATTGCTTTTTTTCTCACCTTCTTCCCTTCCCTCTGCCCTTCACCCCACCTCTCCCCTGCCCCACATTGGTACATGTTCCTTCTGACACCAGAAGTCCAGCTCATCTACCACCACAGGGGAGAAGATCACAAAGTTGTATGAGCTAGGGAATGAGCCAGAGAGGAAGCTGTGGGTCGACCGATACCTAACTTTCATGGAAGAGAGGGGCTCCCCTGTGTCTAGTCTGCCCGCAGTGGGCAAAAAGCCCCTGGACCTGTTCCGACTCTATGTTTGCGTCAAAGAGATTGGAGGTTTGGCACAGGTAAGAATGGGCAAATAAAGAAAGAAGCATTATAGATAGGACCTTAGAGTAGCTTTTCCTACTTTCTTTTTCCCCCCTTTGTGTAATATATAGAATCTGTTTGTTTCTCATAAAGGAAAAGCAGAGCCTATAGGAAAGTCACCTTCCTGGGACCTGTGTATATATGCTGGAAGGGGAACGAGTTGGGGACTCTGGCTCTGCCACCAACTCCAGTGTTACCTCAACAGGTCATTTATTTGGACCTTGATTTCCTTATCTGAAAAATCAGACAGACTAGATTTTTCTTTAGGTTTCCTGGCATCTCTAGAATTCTCTGGAATCTGCTGTGAGTTCATAGAAAGCAGAAATATTTTGCAAGTGAATGAATTAATTATCTGGATCATTTGTAAATCAAATTCACCGTTTCCTTCTATCCAGAACAACGTACTAAAAAATTAAATCATGCTGGTAAAGCCATGTCCACAGTCCCTGGGCAACGAGAAAGCCCATGCTCTGATTTTCAGCAAGGCTAGGCCCAGAGTCAGAGTGGCAGGAGACGCACCCACATGCAGAGTTCAAGGAGGTGCTCTTTATGGATTGTGCACATGCCCACTGGTATTTGCATAGCTCTCAGAGTGAGTACTCCCCAAATCTCATGCCTTAGGCATGCCACTTTACTCACCCTGACCCTACTATTTTTCAGTAAAGAGTCGGCATGGATGTGTCTCGTCATAGAAACATAAGGGAACCACCATTGCACTGATTCCTTACTACAGGCTTAACTTTTTGTATATTTACAGAGTGTTTGAAGAATAGATAAGGAGACTCTTGATGAAGTAAAATAGTGTAGTGGCCCAGGGTTACTCATGTGGTAGGTAGCTGGGCCAGGTCTTTCTGGATCCAAAATTTATGCTCTTCCCATTTCCCAATAGTTCTCTGTACTAGCTGTGTATAAGAATCACCCAGGCAGCTTTTTAAAGCTGTCCACCTGGCTCCCAACCCACATCAAAGAAATAGTCTGGCTCCCTGCTTCTTTAATAGGCAGAATTAGGTACTTAGCACCCCACCAAGGTTACAGGAGTGAGTACGCTCACCCACAAGTGTCACTGAGGACCTACTGTATCTTAGTACTGTACTTCTGGTGGATACAAGAGAGATTTTGAGCCCTTCACTTAGGTACTAACCATCCTATGGAAGAATTGAGGCCTGCATCTTAAGCTAGCTTCAAGGCCCTGCATAGTCAGATGTGAACTTTTGCAACGCGGACCACATGTGAGTGGTCGTCAGCAATCGACGTGACCCAAACATACCTTTCTACCCGCACCCGGGTCTCCCACTTCTTTCCTCTACCCTTGGACTCCCCTCGTGACAGAGATTTTAAAAACACAGTTACAGGCCACTGATTAGACCAGCGTACTGTCGCTGTTATCTGGCTACCTTTCTGGACTTCCCCAGCTGTGTATATCACCAAATCAAGTCTGCAGATGAAAACCTGGCTGGCTTGTATGTAGTGGGGCACGTGGAAGGTGGTATCACACATGTCCTAGTTCACTTTCTACCGAGGGGCATTAGATGTGCTTGGGAGCAGATGCTGCATCTATATAAAGGTCAACTCAAAGCCTTGCTTCTCAGGGTGTCCTGAACAGCATGCTTACCATTTCTGAGGCAAGCCCCTGGCATACTCTTAGCAGCTTTGTATTAAGAGCCAAAAGAGATACGTTCCTGAGCATTGCATGATTTGTTTATTATGCAGTATTTAGTCTAAGTAAATGAAAGTAAAGAGCTTTGTGAGAAAGTTTGGATCCAGAAAGTCAGTATTTCATGAAAAATCACTGCCCCTTTAACCATTACCATGTTATGCAACAGAGCAGACATCAAAAGGCACAGCTTTCCCCAAGTTATTTACAAGTCTTCATGTTTCATTCATGTGTTTAACCTTTCATAACCTATTCCAAAGTGGAAAAAGAAAGGCTCAAATAATGTCCCAAATCTTTATGTAATATGTCTGGCTCTCTCTCACCTCTTTACTTCCTCTCCATTGCAATGGTGGCACCTCCAGCCCAATGGAATGAGACACTGGATAGTCTTGTACAACACACACAAAATAAAGATGCGCCCCTGCCCTGGGCACTGAGCTGGTGGAGGAATAGCCCCTGCAGGGAGTGATGGCACTGCGTTGGGCTTTTAAATCGGCGACATTTGGCGAAGAAGCCTCATCTGCCTTTGCCCCAAAGTGCCACCTTTGCCCGCGCCACAGGAACCCTCTAGAGCAGTGACGGAGAACCTTTTAGCGCTTCAGTGATACAAACAGCCCATTGCAGCATGTGTCCCGCAGGCTCGCCACCACGGCTATAGGGAGAGGATGACAGAGGGACAAAGCCAGTGTTACAGGCCACCTGGGAACTGGTGCAAGGAAGCATTGTTCTCCTATCAATGTTCAAAACTCTTAAATTGCAAAACAGTGCAGTTGTTGCTCTTTAAATTAGTTTTTAGACACTCTTTTTCTTAATTAGTGGTGAGGTGGGGATGAGTGTGAGCACGAGTATCCATTTGCTCCAGGAGCAGCTCAGGAGCCTACGCTAGGCGCTGGTCGATGCAGCCGGCAGAAGACTGGTGAGTGTGCCTTTCTGTAGTGATCAGCAGGTCCCTTAATGACGTTATAACTGGGAATGCTGTCTGCGCACTCCTGAGTGGGAGTAATGAACATTAGTTAAAAGAGGCAAATGAAAGAAAAGTAAACCAAGACATTAAGTGCTTTTTTGTCTCTTGGCTTTAAACAAGCCACTTTGCTCCAAACCACTGATCCTGCCTTCTGTTTTTTTTTTTCTTTTCTAGGTTAATAAAAACAAGAAGTGGCGTGAGCTGGCAACTAACCTAAATGTTGGCACTTCAAGCAGTGCAGCAAGCTCCCTGAAAAAGCAGTATATTCAGTACCTATTTGCCTTTGAGTGCAAGATCGAAAGAGGGGAGGAGCCCCCACCGGAAGTATTCAGCACAGGGGACACGAAGAAGCAGCCCAAGCTTCAGCCGCCATCTCCTGGTAAGTGGCAGTCCTACAGCTGGGCTGAGGAAAGCCAAAGGCTGTACAGCTGTGCGGGGAGGACTCTAGATTTTCCAGGGCAAATGGGGTCTCATTTTGTTATTTGCTTGGGTCTCCTCCCCTTAGTAGTGCTTCAAGGAAGAGAAAATAAAATTTGAGATGTTGCCATTTTCAGTCAGCATTTTGAGGGCACTATTTTGCTTTACCTTATTTAATCAAAATAGACTTTGGATTCTGAGCTATCCTTTATTTCTTTACAAGAATTTGTGAATAATCCATCTAATTGGACAGTGTCACCCTGCAGGCCTAACAGATAGCTTGTGCTAGCTCTTCCTCTGCCCAGGACACTTAGATTTATATTTTAGCAAAACAAAATTTGGGCTAGTTTTCCGTGTCCCCTGCCCAGCAAGTTCTCACAGAGGGAATTCTGTGAACTGCCGTGGTAAAGACCCCTACGGCCTGTTTCTGAAATGCAGCAGGCCAGTCAGCTGTGACCCCGGCCAGAGCCGGGATGAGGCACGCAGGTCGCCCCTGCACACCTGCAGACACAGCCAGATGCTGCGTGCGTCTCCCCGCCTCTCGACCTTGCTGTTGGAGACCTGTCATTCCTTGTGGCTCTCTCGTGGGCCTTTGCTCTCTTTCTCTCTTAGGATTTCAAATTAGAAATTACCAAGTCGTATATCCTAAAAACTGTGATTCTTGTGACAGGAGTAAATTGGCATCATCCTTAGTTTGTCATGGTGACTTCATGCAGGTGAATCCCTCCATTCTCTGTCTGTGTTTGGTGACTGGTCCTGTATGGAAACGCCTTTATGACAGATCAAGTGCTTATGCCTAGAAGCCAGAAAGGGAAGTCATTTCCCTTTTAATAGTTGGCTCTAGCTGCTGTTTCAGTCACCAGGCTGCTCTTGCCTATCAGAGGGGTTCGTGTAAATGTATTTATGCTCAAAGTACACTTACAGTAAATATACCTAACTTTAGATCTGTAAATTCCAAATACCGGGAGAAATCCTCTACACTGACCTCCCCCTTCAGGATCCTAAGTCTTTGCCATTTAGGGTGTACCTGAAAAACTGAGAAATACAGTTTAAAAAATCATACATTATATTCAGTTCACAGAAAGAAGCCGCCTGTGAACAGCTCTGAAACTATTTTTCTAAAATAAAAACCCAGTGGGGTACAGGGACCAAAGTGGCAATGTCTGCAAAGATCTAAGGGTGTATTTTATTTGCCTAGAAAGAACTCGCGTCCCTGAATGATCTGCAGTTGTGTGTGGAGAATAGCTCTCACAGCGTGCCTCAGCCCTGGTACAAGACGCCCTGCAGAGGCACATATCCTCCAGAAACCAAAGGCCTTGTTCTCCTAATAGCTGGCTCTTTCCGTTCCCCTTTTTCTAAACTGCTGCCATTATGGCAGGATTATCATTTTAATGGCACAAAAGAGATTGGATTGCTTATGCACTTCTTGGTCCAGATGGAGACTCGGACCTTCCTGTGACCTAGAAGGTAGTAGAAGCAAACCTCCTAGTCTTGACCATGAAGTCAGTGCCCAGCCTGGAGAGCCCCCTCTGGAGTACTCTAGACCTCACAGTGACCAGAAAGTGGATAGTAAACAGCAGTGTCTCCCTAGTCCAAAACCAGACCTTTCACCCCATACACACGTCAGGTGGCTTCTCTCGTTCTTGGGCCATTGTTAAGGAAAGGGTCTCTGAAACATTTTTATTGTTAAAAAAGAAAAATAAATTTTTTCCACGTCAGGGTCTCGTTTATTACATAATTTTTAAAAATTAAATTTTCATCAAAAATCTATGTTCTCTGAAGTCATTTTTCTCCTAAGAATATAATTATAGTTTATTCCTTACTAGTATATTCAGGCAAACTAAAAAGATTCATAAGAAACATTCTGAATTTTTTTCCAGTAGTGTCTGAACCAACTGAAATCCTAAATCACTTGGCTGTGTTCTAGGAGCACCACAAGTCATGGGTCTCTTGTTTGGTTTTGATTTGATGTGGCTCCTGTGGATCCAGACTTCAGTATGGTTGGTCGCTGCAGACGTGACACCCTGCACCTTTGCAGCCACATTGCTGAGGCACACTGGACCGCCAGGTGTATCTAAAGGAACCGAGGCGAGGCCTTGGGGCATGATCTGCGTCTTTATGTGCCTGTGGGATCTCCCCACACTGAACCTGTAGGATCTGTGGAGGATGCTAGTCCACGTGGACTCAGCTAGTCCGTGGCCCAGGAATCACCAATCCAAGTGGCTGAAGGCTGTGGGGAGGAGGGAGTTCAAAGGCTACCTGGGAGGAGTGGGGCAGGGAGGGACAAGGAAGCTCTACTTTCAGTTAGCACGTCTGTAACCAAAAACCCATCCATCTTTGCTGGCAGGTGGCTGACTGAATTTCTATTATTAGCTGACAGATGATGTCACAAAACCTGTCATGAATCCAGCTAGGGAATCCTCTGTGGAAAATAAATGAGAAAGGGGGTTGGGTATAAACAAAGGTGCCCTCTGGTTGACCTTTCGTCACTAGACCTGGGACACATCAGCTGTTCTCCCCACCCTACTCCCCACACCCCACCCGCCAGAACTAGGGCACCAGGTTCGTTCTATGTAAATTATCTTCTCAGCTAGGAGCCTGGCTCTTCTGTCTGATGTGTGTGAATGTGCTTAACCTTAAGTAACCTTTCCATTGTTTACTTTAGAGTATACATTTGTAGCTTCTGGCAAAAGGTAGGGATGTCCTAGAGAGAGAGCTTGCCAGCCTCCTCTATTAATGGAGTTGCAAGAGGTTGCATTTTTTTTTTTCTGAAAGAAAAAGAAAAACACTGGCAAGTGGGAAGAGTTTTTTTTTTTTCTTTCTTTCTTTCTTTTTTTTATTAGCTGTAAATGTGAATACTTGTAAATAAGGGTCATCCGAAATCACAGCCTCATAAACCGTGTTTCCTCGGGAGCTGTCCAGGCTGATGTGGAGTCTATAGCTATTTAAGGTGCAAGTCATGTCTCATCTGCAGCATTGTGTGGGCGGTCATGTCTGGATTATCCTTATATATTTTAACAGGCTACTTTATTCTTTTATTATCCTCTACCTTTCTAGTATGCATTTCTGGGGTTTCACCAAAATTTGGTGTATAAACGGGCATTAGCTTTTCTTCTGAAATACCTGCATTAGTGGATAGTCTTTCCCACGTACGTGTCTGAGAATTTCCCTGAGTGTCTTAAGTCTCAGATGCACAAGGCAGGGTCATACATCAGGCCAGAAGCCAGAGCCCTGATCTGGCTGGAAATGTCTGTCTGGCTGAGGCTTTCTGAGTAGATGCGATAGTCATTTCCATTTCTGACTCCACATCTTACTCTGTAATGTGGGACTTGTTTAACCTCCATTTCCTCTGAGGTAAAATGAGAACAGTGGTAATTGTAGTGAGGCTTGGGCACCTCAGAAGAAAGGAGGTATAAACAGTAACATGGAAACTTTGTTTTCATTAGCAGTGATCCTGGGTTGGCTGCAGTTCTAAATGTGTTGATCGTGCTCTCCATGAGGGCAGGCTCTTGCCTTGTCATTTTGCTGCACTTGCCTATCCAGGTATTAGAATGGAGCCTAAAATACAGCAGACACATTATTCATTCAGTAGGTATTTGTTTAATCAATAAATGAAACCCGTAAGTGTTACACATCTAACATGCTAAGGACTGTGATAGATGGTAAAGCAGGAGACCACAAAATACTTTATTTTTCCTACAAGGCAAAGTTAATTCGTTTTTCAAGAATCCCACTTGAGTTTTGAAAAAACTGCTTAATTCTGAGCTGAGTTATTGTAAGGTAGTTATAGTTAAAGCAAACTCTCAGAACCCAACAGCAATATTAAAAAACTCAAACTCAGTATGACTTGTGTTTTTTAATAACTAATCTGATTTCATAGTTCAAAAACCAGGTGTGTTATGGCTGTGAATGTGGCTTGGTGGTAGAGTGCTTCCCCTAGCATGTGCAGGAAGCTGGCATCAATCCCTGTACTGAGGTGGGGGGGAAGGGAAGGCAGAGAGGGAGGGAGAGAGAGACAGACCTGTGTTATTAAAAGCAAGAGCATAGACAATAGACATCCAAATTTTGGGTGGTATTAAAATAACATAAGGCACATTATTAATTTGTATTATTGCTTCTCAACTTAAACATTTCTCATTGCCCAAGACAAGAAGCTAAATTTTCTAAGTTTTTTCTAAAGCACCACAATAGTATATCAGTTGAGGTACCAAAACAATTCATCCTATTTCTCTTTATTTACAGTGAATATCTCCAATATAAACAACACCAAAATAAATGTTGTATTGCCTAAAGCCTTCTTTGTTTTAGATTATTTTCTTGGGATAAATACCCAGAAAAGCAGTTATTCCATCAAAAGATTTAAATATTTTTATGGCTCACAAATGAAGTATATTTCCCAAATATTTTACTCAGAAAACCTACTGAGGGCTGAGGTTCGGTAGTAGAACATTCACCTAGCATGCATGAGGTCCTAGGTTCAGTCGCTCACCCACACACACCCCAAACAAAAGCTCATATTAATTTTCACCATAAACACTGTAAGAGCATTTTACTACATTGTTATCTACAGCGAGTGTTAGTATTTCTAGTAGATGGTGCCTTATTCTAAATTCTTTATTTTACATACATAACCACAAGAATGAGCTTCCTTCATAACCTCTACTTTCTCTCCCTCCCATCTCCCTTCACCATGTCAGCTAACTCAGGATCCTTGCAAGGCCCACAGACGCCACAGTCAACGGGCAGCAACTCCATGGCAGAGGTTCCAGGTGACCTAAAGCCACCTACGCCAGCTTCCACCCCTCATGGACAGATTGCCCCAGTACAAGGCGGAAGGTATGTTCAGAGAACTCCGTGAGCCATGCAAAATCAGACTTTTTTGTCTTTTGATTTTTCTGGAGCAAACTTCATAGAAAATAAAAATGATTTTTTTCTAGCGAGTTTTAAAATATTGATCAGTACTAGTTTTATTCATGTAGCTTATTTTGAACGGCTTTTATATTTATAGACTTCAAGATTGGGTTATTTTCTGAGTAGTGTTTGGAGGTAACTCCTGCTATATCATTAAGCTTTCATTATTTTTTATCTCTTCAGAAGCAGTACAATCAGTGTTCACGATCCATTCTCAGACGTGAGTGATTCATCATTCCCAAAAAGGAATTCCATGACTCCAAATGCCCCATACCAGCAGGGCATGAGCATGCCAGACATGATGGGCAGGATGCCCTATGAACCCAACAAGGACCCCTTTGGCGGAATGAGAAAAGGTATGGTCCAGGGGTATGACCTCTCTGTTGCTCTATAACCAGTCTTAGCACATCTTGGGGTACTTAGCACCGACATTCAGCAGCTCCCACCTTCCCACCCTGCCTGTGACCTTGGGAAAAGCATCTCTGTGCCTTACTTTCCTCATCCAGAAATTGGAAAAATAAGACTTGCTTGAAAGGTATTGTGGGGATTAGTTAAACACATGCCCACACAGACTGTGGAAGACTGGTGAAAGCAGGCGTTTGTGTGGTCTGGCCTCACCAGCGTTGTCACTGTATCAGAGTGAGCCACAATAGTGCTGGGTGCTAAATAGCATAGATGTCCCTGTTTTCAACCAACTAGCAGTCTTGGTAAGAAAAAAATATGCAAACTATAACTTTACCACAACCATGTAATTAAAGATCATTGTTGGTGGAAGAAAGGAAAAGGAAGAAAGGATACAGGTAGCAGGGATGCTGAATGTAGCAGTGGGAGGCAAGGAAGCTAGGAGCTCAGGTGGGAGAGGGGAGGGCTTTGAGGAGATGCCAGCTATCTCCTCTGACTTGAAGAGTGAATATGAGGACAAGCAAAGAGGGCAGGAGCCCTGGCAGGAGAGAACAGGTACCTAGAGTATGGTGAGCATAAGGCACACAGGCTGAGGGTATTGTTCATTCGGGACCAGGACCCTTCGGCCTTTATGGAAAATTGATGAGTCTGTATTTTTGGCCAGGTGAGATGTTATGCAGGGAAATGAGATGATTTGACTTTTGTGAAAATAAATAAGTAAATAAGTGAGCGTGTATTGAAAGAGGTGAGGGTGGCGGACAGCAGGGGGCGGGGAGCACACATTAGTTTAGGGAAAGAGATAACACATTGAGGTTAGAGACCAACAGTGGAGAAAGGACCATTGTTAATGTGTTTTGGAGGTACCAGCAACTTGCACACTGGGGCTGCAGAGCTCAGTGGTGGTGGTGGAGGGGAAAGACATGTCTGTTGCTGTGAGGACAGCTAGGAAAGGAACAGGGTCAAGAGGGAAATCGAGTTGCTGGGTAGTGCTCTCAGGTCTTAAAGCTAGACAGAGGTTGCAGTTAGGTGTGATTTTGGAGCAGTGAGCATAGACGGTATCTGCCATGGTGGGATTGATGAGCTCATTGAGGAAGAGAGTGTAGGAGAGTTCCTGGGATGTTAGGACACACCAGAGTAGGCTGTTCCTTTAGGCTCGCTAACCCCCAGGCTGAGTCTTCACTGAGACTGTGGCTGAGCCGTTGCCCTGTTAACTCCCTCCTTGGCAGATAGCTCCAGTTGGAAACCTGATAGTTTCTTCCAAATGCAATTGAGGCTTGTGACATTGAGGTATGATGTGAATGTTGTTGGGGAAAAGTACAGTAAAAATTGTGAATAATAATTTTATGGCAGTATTTATTCTGGGATCCCTTAAATAATGGCACCTGGGTGGTATTTGAATGTTGGGGTACATAAATTTCTTGTTGTATTGTCTGAGTGAAGAAGAGCATAAAGTCCAAAGCCTTCACTTTCACAAATGAAATAGACTAATGAAAAATGAAAGTGAAAAATCTCAAAAATTTTTATATTGGGCATATACCACTAAACAATTGAGAGTTATAGTTGTTTTGTATATACTTCAGATAACTTATGTAAAGCAAGATAATCTATAATTTTTTTCCTTTCAAGCATTCCAGGGCTACTTATTCTAAGGAAAGATTTTGCAGAACATGCAATAAATATATAAGCTCAAAAAATCGAAAGTTTTGTGAATGTTAGAGGTAGTTATTTTTCTTAGTAGTACAAGATGCTAGGTAGAATGTTTTATTAGTGCTTTTTGTGTCTGTATCCCATTTTTAGACAGAAAATATCACAATGACAAACAGGAAAAGAAATAATTAGTAATATCTGGAATCTGACCTCAAAATCTGTTGTGAACCATTTCAGTATCCTGCCTCTATGCTATTAGACAACTAAACTTGTGTTTCTCTGTGTCCTTATGCCTATAAATTTTCTTATTATAAAAATTAGTTTAGGGTGGGAGATGTTTGTAGGGTTACCTTACTAAGCACCCCATGGATATATAATGTGTTTTCATCAACCAGGTAAGTGATAAGGTGACTAATATTATCCCTAGTATATTTCAGTTCACCTGCTACCTTACAATATTGGTATATTTACTACCAAGTTAAAACAGATAAACAGAAAATCCACAAGAAACAGATTTTCTTATACCCCAGTCCCAGTTGTGATAAAGTTTTCATTCGTTAGCTTAACTTATTCTGTCAGTGAATTTGGCAGTGCTCTGATTAGACCATCAGTGAAAAGCATGCTCTTTGCTTTTGCTGCCACTGTGGAGGTGACCGGTGTGGGTGTTGCTGCCCTGTACTGTGACAGCATAGTGAATCTAACAGTCAGGAGCCGGCCCTGCCTGTTCCCCTGCCTGCAGCCCCCTGCTCATTTCCTTACCTCACTGAGGCACTGTTGGTGGATGGAACATATATTTACATATCATTTAACTAAACAGTATATTTGCATATCTGTTACATGTATACATGTTGGCCTGCTTTTTTTAAATTGAATGCCCACATCCTAATGCTCTAGTACTAGATGGGTTGCTTCCTCCTGTTTCATTGTTCTAAAAAGAAATGCAGAGATTGTTGAAGTAACACTGGAAGCTATTCCTATGAAGTAGGTTCCTAAAAGTGGAATTGTTCAGGCAAACAATAGGATTTTTTTTTTCCTTTCACTGAGTATCTCAGTAAGCTGGTATAACAGACTACCTCAAAACTTAGTGGCTCTAAACAGCAACACTTACCTGTGTCTCAAGAGTTTGTGATAGACTGAGTAGTTCTTCACTCCACGTGTTGTTGGCTAGGAAACCAAGACTGCTGCATGGGCTCTCAAGTGGCCCATGTCATAAGAGGCAGCTCCTGGGGACTCTGCTGGTACTTTTGGTGGAGACCTCCCCCATTGGGTCTGTCCACATAGCTTCTTAGGTGCCCGTGATGCTCCAGATGGGACCCAAGAAGCTTCCAAGGGAACATGCCCCATTTGCAGACTGTTTTGTACCTTTGCTCGCACCCATTACCAGAGCCCTGTTGGCCAGCACTAGTCATGTGACCCTGGCTAGCGTCACTGTGGGAAGGGACTTCGCAGGCTATGAATACTGGTAGATGTGCTTTCTGGAGCTGTGAAGGGCAGCCTCCCAGAGCAGGCACTGGTGAGTGTTGTACAGCTCAGTGCTCTCAGCAGGGGTGTCTACGAGTGAATGAGTTTTCATTCCCTTACTCAGAATGAGTATTAGCAGTCATTTCACATGTGCCAGTTCGACTGACCAAGAAAAAAAAAGTCCACATAATTGTTTCAACAAAGATTTCTTTATTAATGAGCTCACATGTCTTCTCTTGCATTGAGTGGCCATTTAGTTTTCTGTTTCTGTGAACAGGTTTGCGCATTTTTAATGTGTTGTCTTTTTTTTTCTATTGATTTTTAAGAACTCTGTGTATGAGAGTTCTTAGCAATTAAGCAACTTTAGTTATGACATTTGATTTCTGTCTGTTTTTATATCTACAAAATGGAAAGTAATCTCAAAACTGGTTCTACAGTGAGAACTCAGGCTGCCATGAGATCAGAGGGCAAAGCGGGTGGAAGCACACTGCCTGATGACATGCACTGTTACCATGTCTGGCTTCGGCATTTGCCTTGCTGCTAGCCTAACAAAATTCAGGGTGCACAATTTCAATAAGCTTTTATCTAATGTGACCTAGAATGAAGAGGGATAATAGTATCATATATCAATAACAGTTTACTCTATATTAAAATGTTTAATGGGCCTGCAGGCTAGTTTCTGGACTTGACCCATTTTCCTTCAGGCTCTGAGTTGATGCTTATTTGCATATAAAACTTTGTCAACAGTCTACCCTCTTTTAGAAATAGTCGTATCTCATCGCATTGAGCTATACTCAGCTCTTATAATTTTTTTATCCTGATTATGAAATATGTCCACGCATGAGTATTTATGTTGGGATGTTCAGGTTTTTTCTTATAAGGAAAGGGAACTAACTTTGTATCCATAATCTCAGTCTTGTCGTAGTCACTTTTTGAGATGCTATGATGACCTCATTCTACACACAAGAAGTCAACTTAGAAGGTAGTAACTTGTCTGAGTGGTAGTAGATCTGGGCCTGAGTTTCCAAACTGCTGCCTAACAGGTGCCCACACACTTAGTAGCTGGAGATAGCAGAGGTATAATCTCCCGGCATCTGGGTTAGGAGACCCACAGGATAGCTGGGGCCTCTCCTCAGGGCCCACAGGCTAAAGTCGAGGTCTTAGCCAAGACGAAGAACTCCTCTGAAGCTCCAGGTCTCTTCAGATTCATTGAGGTTGATACATTGGTTGTAGGCCAAAGTAGCTATTTTTTGTTGACTATCCTCTCCCCACGCTTCCTGATGTGGCCCTGTCCACAGGATGGCTGTTGCTTCTTCAGGAACAGTAGGAAAAGGTCTGGAACTAGCTCCATCTCTCACCTGTAAACCCAGATGAAAGGGCTTTCTGGATACAGTATTTGTCCTTTCCATTAGTAACTCTAATTACATCTGTAAAATCCCTCTTGCCACATCGCATTCCATAATCATGAGGCCACAGAGCCCATCGTGTTCCTGGGTTTTCCCCACACTCAAGGCAAGGGGTTCATGCAAGAAATGCACTGAGATAGGCAGGTATCTTTGGAGCCATCTTAGGATTCTGCTCCCAGAGGGCCCACCTGTCTTGAGGCCTTATGCTTTCTTGCTGGTACTGTGGTTGGCTGAGGACAGAGAACACAGAAATTACCAGGGGGAATGCATGAGTCCTTTGACCTTTGAAAATACTTAATTCTATGCCTTTTATTTCAAATATTGCAGTGCCTGGAAGTAGTGAACCCTTTATGACACAAGGACAGATGCCCAACAGCAGCATGCAGGACATGTACAACCAAAGTCCCTCAGGAGCAATGTCCAATCTGGCCATGGGGCAGCGACAGCAGTTTCCTTATGGGGCCAGTTATGACCGAAGGTGAGTATTTTTTGAGAGAAAGGTAAGATGATTCACTAGAAGGTATGTTTTCCTCAGGCGCACATCTCTGAGCCCAGCCAGCAGATCTGCTGAGTTACATTGCTTCCTTCGGTGGGTAGCTGCAGCATGACCAGGAAGGAAGCCCTTGTTCCCAGGCAGCCAGATGGTTCTGTTTTTTTTGTGTGGTTTTTTTTTTTTTTTTTTTTACTTGTTTGTAATCTGTTTCATATGGTACTGGGGATTGAGCCCAGGGCCTTTGCACTGAGCAAAATCCCCAGCCGTTTTTTATTTTGATACAGGGTCTTGTTAAATTGCCCACTTTGGGCTCAAACTTGCAGTACTCTTGCCTCAGCCTCTTAGAGTGCTGGGATTGCAGGCGTGCACTACCACACCCAGTGGCGTATGTTCTTACATGCTAGTGCTCTGAAGCATAAATTAATTAGGTGTTGAGGACTGGCCTGGCTAAAGGAGGCATCTTCTCCCCAAAAACTCGAGAGCCAGGGCTGCCCCAGTGCACCCAGCACTCACTTCCCTCTGTGAGGCAGCCACTGCCACCACAATGAGATGGCTGAGCTGCAGCCAGATGTGACTCCTCTAGGAGCTACCCGATTCCTGGGTGTTCCAGCACAGGTCCGCTCCTCCCCTGCATCCCTTGGGAATGTCTATGGTAGGAGCCACACTCAGCTCTCAGCCTTCTAGATACAACTTCAGAGGCTACATTTTCAGATATTCCATTCTTCCCTGTTACAAAGAGGATACACTTCCCTCTCAATAAGCATCTTTGAGAGGGCCCACTGTGAGGTTGCAGAAGCCTCTCCAGCGGGAGCCACATGGAGGTAATGGGGCAGCCACAGGACCAACCAGACTGGTTCTAGTTAGATAAGGGACACAAGGGTCATTGAGAAGATGTGGAGAATCCATCAGAAACAACATCCTGCAGTGGTGGCATAGGGTGGACTATTTGCAAAGAGACCCCTCACCTATACCCCTGGTTTAATAATTCATTGTCACAGAAGCCCTTACTGTGTTGGTGTGTTCTCTGCCTCCTTAGTAAGGGAAGTACTCAAAGCAAGATTTGAATATAACATTTGTGATGTTTAGAGGGGGAAAAAATGGAAGCATAGGACAGTGTCCTTTTCCTCACCATGGGCACACTAGCGTGCAGGGGCAGATACAGCTTTGGGGTCTTTACTTCTGGGATCTGCGTTGTTTCCTTCAGTTCTGAGGGTCCAAGAAAAGCTACTGAATTTACTGAATTTTTGTTGTTGTTTGCTAATGAGATAAAAGAACAGTTGTACTGGAGTTCTTAACGGATCTCCATTAAATCTGCTTTTCTGTCCCTTCAAGAATGCTTCCTAGAGCACCGCACGGCCTCAGTTTAAAAGCTGTTTTGGTTCTACCACATTAAAGAGAGATTTACCTCATTAAGTTTTGTCTTCTGAAAAATGTTACTTCTTCAGCTTAAAATTTATTCATGTCAGTTATGCTATCTTTCTTTCCTCCAAACTATAAACTTCCTTCTAAGTAATCATGGTGTTTAGCAAATACTTCCCCTGCCTGTCTTAAATATGATATTCGAAAAATTCATTTTTTCTTTATTACTTGGTCAGATTAGGAATATATTTAATCCAAATATTCTCTCTTAAAAGATTCAGTATTACTAAGTTAACCAATTTATTTTTCATAATTCCCAATCTGTTGCCCTTGAAAACATGCTTCTGTGTGTGTGTGGGTGTGTAGGTGTGTGTGGGTGTGTGTGTGTGCTCACAGTGCTAGAAATCAAACCCAGGGCCTCACACATACTAGGCAAGTGGTCTACCACTGAGCTACATCCCCACCCCCAAATATGGTAGTTTTGATGTTATTTATAATGTCTCAATATAGTAGCAATTGGAAAAAATATAGTTGTTCATTTTCTTTTTTTGTTTTGTTTGTTTTGTTTTGGAACAGAGTCTCGCTGCGTAGTTCAGGCTGGCCTTGAACTCACTATGTAGCTCAGGTCGGCCTCAGACTGGAGACCGTCCTGCCTCAGCCTCCCAAGGGCTGAGATTACAGACATGGGTCACCACACCATAGCTGGCTTTTTCTTTTTTTTTTTTTTTTGTATTGTTCATTTCTATGTCAAAATTTAATAGGACCGTATTTAAATCTTTGCTCTTATTCTATTCTGTAGCCTTTTCAGTCATAGAACTTTGAAATTTGTTGAATATTTGTGTATATATAATTATTAGCTAACTCAGCATCATTGGAATTAATTTTGAAGTACACCTTTAAAAACTTAAACATTTTCCATGTTCTGGCACTTCTAGAAATACTGCTTTTGGGTCCTAGATTCTCTTTGCTTCTTTCATTAATGCCTCACCTGACAGCGTTGTGTGGCACGTGGTACAGTAAACTTCAGTGGCTAGGTGGGGCTTCTGCCTCAAAGGCAGAGGCCAAAGGCTTAGACAAGTGCTCACAGAGTGCCTGCCTGTTCAACCGGTATTCCTCTGGTACCTATTAACCAGCAGCCCGACCCAGGAGTTTGGCACCGTTCCCAAAGGGTGTTCCCATCCTTCTCGCTAGGAGCTCGGTGCAGCTGCCACTGAGGGAGCACTTGTCAGGAGCCGCCTGCGGTGAAGAAAAGACAAAGCCATTGTGGGTAGAATTTCCAGAAATGGGTTGTTTACGTCCCAGTTTGCCTGGAGTCCTCTGAAGATTAAGTTTTCTTTGAATGCTTTGTTCCAGGCATGAACCTTATGGACAGCAATATCCAGGCCAAGGTCCTCCCGCAGGGCAGCCACCGTATGGAGCGCACCAGCCTGGCCTGTATCCACAGCAGCCGGTGAGTGGGCAAGTGGGTGTGGATCTCTGGGTAGTTTCTCTCCTAGACACTAAAACTCAAGTTCATGCTATCTCTGAAAAAGGAATTATTTTAGGAATTATTACAAAACTGATTAACATCTATTGAACATTCAGGCTGTATTTAGTGCTAGAAAATACTCGTGGAATTTTGAAGTCAACAAATTAAAAACAGTTTTTGATATATGTTATTCTGAAATATATATAACATGGTTTAGAAGTTAAGTACATACATTCTTAAAAATAATGACCAGCCCACGCTAGAGTGAAGTACGTTAGAAGCATGTGTCTGTTGTGCACAGTCAATCTTCTGTATCCACAGGTTCCACATCCATGGGTTCAACCAACCACAGATCAAAAGTATTTGATCATATTCTTTAAAAATATTGCATCTGTACAGAATATGGACATACTTTTTGCCTTGTCATTATTCTCTAAACAGGATAGAAAACAACTACTTTGATAGTATTCATTTGCACTGTATTAGGTATTAAAAGTAATGTAGACATGAACTAAAATATGTGGGCGGATGTGTGTGTTTTCCAGAGGGACTTGAGCATCCTTAGATTTTGGTGTGTACAGGGGTCCTGGAACGCATTCGTCACAGATAATGAGGGCGACTACATGCTCTTGTCTTAAAGCCACTGTAGAATAGGAACTCATCGGTGTTTTAAAGAAACACCAGAAAAAGCAACATAAAATATTAATTACATACCAGAATGAAAGTTGACTTTTTCAAAGAAATAGGTGTTAATGACTGCATATTTTGAGCAAATAAAGGAGATCGTGCGAGTTAACAGTAACCATTGCAACTCAGTTGTACAAAACCCCACCTCGAAGCTCCCAGAACTGATGCTGAAAATTGTATTTCGTGCTGTGGCTTTTCAGACATACGTGACTTTGCGAAACAGCCTCTCAAGTCTGAGACCTCTTACAAATTAAGGGGTTTTTTTTTTTTCTTTTTTTAGAATTTTTTCAATCACAGAAATAATTTTAAACATTTATTTAGTTTTTTAGGAGCCTATGTGTACAGTAAATTGTATTATTAAACCACTGATCTTAAATAATTTTCAAGTAAAGTGAAAGAATACTAATTAAAATATGAGCATCTCACTGCCTCCTGTCAGGAGAGTCCCGCCCACCTTGACCAACCCCGATCCCCGGAGAGTCCCTTAGTGGAGAGGCGAATGACACATGCCGCTGCGGCAGGGCCAGCGGGCTTTCACGAAGAGTCTGGCTGGACATCAGGTGACACGGCCCGACCTAAGGAGCTGAGTCCTGCCGGGAGGCTCTTCTGTAAAGTGAGGCTGCTCAGATGGTCCCCAAGCCCTCAGTGTGCTACCGTGAGGCTGATCCTTCTGGCCTGGGCGTCATGTCAGCTTAGCTCTTAGCTTAGTCATCACCACTGCACCTTTTCCCAGTCAAAGGAGAGAATGCTTTGTTTTTCCCAAATTAAGTTTCGAACACATAGACTCAACACTCAGGAGCCCTCCTTAGAGCATGTGGCAGGGCATTATATAATACTGAGATACAGTTCCAAATTGTTACTTCTCCCAGTTATATAGGAGCTTCCCATACTCATTTTGAAACGAGCATTCCACCCAGTAATAACTATTTTGCATAATTTGAGTGTGTATAATTATACCTGTAAGAGCACATCAGTTTGATTTGTCTTTGTGTGAATTTCAGAATTACAAACGCCATATGGATGGCATGTACGGGCCTCCAGCCAAGCGCCACGAGGGAGACATGTACAACATGCAGTATGGCAACCAGCAACAAGAGATGTATAACCAGTATGGAAGCTCTTACTCTGGCCCAGACCGGAGGCCCATGCAGGGACAGTACCCATATCCCTACAACAGGGAGAGGATGCAGGGCCCAGGCCAGATGCAGCCCCATGGAATCCCACCTCAGATGATGGGGGGCCCGATGCAGTCATCTTCCAGCGAAGGGCCTCAGCAGAATATGTGGGCAGCACGCAATGATATGCCTTATCCCTACCAGAACAGGCAGGGCCCCGGTGGCCCTGCACAGGCACCTCCTTATCCAGGCATGAGCCGCACGGATGATATGATGGTACCTGATCAGAGGATAAATCACGAGAGCCAGTGGCCTTCTCATGTCAGCCAACGCCAGCCTTATATGTCGTCTTCGGCCTCCATGCAGCCCATCACACGCCCACCTCAGTCATCCTACCAGACACCACCATCACTGCCAAACCACATCTCCAGGGCACCCAGCCCAGCTTCCTTCCAGCGCTCCCTGGAGAACCGCATGTCTCCAAGCAAGTCTCCCTTTCTGCCCACCATGAAGATGCAGAAGGTCATGCCCACTGTCCCTGCATCCCAGGTCACTGGGCCTCCCCCTCAGCCACCCCCCATCAGAAGGGAAATTACCTTTCCTCCTGGCTCAGTAGAAGCATCACAGCCAGTCCTGAAACAAAGGCGAAAGATTACCTCAAAAGATATTGGTAAGAATTCCAAAGGTTTGTTCTAAAAATGAATTTTAGTTGTAATCTAGTATTTTAATTTTAGTTTTAATGTAGTTCCTATCAGTATCTATAATAGGATGATATTCTAATATGACTGCACATTAGCAGGATGTTTTCTATAGAGGAGCAATAGTTGGAAACTGCTGGTTTCTTAATCCAAATTAAGTACCAGAGAAGAGCTTGAGTTGAAATGGTAATGTTAGGTGTGAAAATTATTTGTATGAGAGATTAGAACTCCAAATGAGTGATCAGAGAGAGAATCCTCAGCAATTATGTACTATGTTTGGTTTTAAAGATTTGACCTTAACCAAGCCACTTAATGTCTACAATATGTGCTAAAAAAGATCTATTGTGAAGGCTAAGGAAACACTAAGGATGACCTGGGAAAATTTGAAGGCAACCACTCTGACTTAGTGACAACATACAGTGAATTTTCATGGAAAAAGAAAAAACATGGCTATGATATATATTTTTTTAAAAATGTGTGTTCGTCAACTTTCTGTTGCTGCAACAAAATACCTGAGAAAATCAACTTAAAGAGAGAAAAGCTTTATTTTGGCTCATGTTTTCAGAAGTTTCAGCCCATGGTTGGCTCCATTGCTGTGTGCCATAGGTGAGGCAGAACAGCATGGTGGCAGGGTGTGGTCAAAGAAGCTGTTCACCTTATGGCAGCTAGGAAGTGGAGAAGGGGCAAAGAGCCAGCTTTAATCCCCAAGGCCACACACACATGACCCACTCCCTTCAGTGAGGTACCATCTCCTAAGTTCCCTTCACCTCCCAATAAGGCCATCAGATTATAACTCCATCAGTGAGTTAATCCACAAGAAGGCTGATCCACAGGAGGATCACAAGATTAAGTCCAATTTGGGCAGGTTAGTAATTTACCAAGACCCTATCTCATAATTTTAAAATATTAAAAGGGCTGGGATGTAGTTGCTTGCAAAAGCCCTGGTTTCAAACCCCAGTACCACCAAAAAGAATAAAAAAGATAAGATTCACTTGACTTAGAATCATTTGTAGTGATTACAAAATTAAAGATACTAAATTAGTGAGAGGAAATTTTTATTTGTTGAACATTGAAATATGTATATATAGAGAGAGAAAAATATATATATTGGGCATTTTCGATATCTTGACGTTGCAGTGGGAGAGAACACGATACAGACCCGACCGCCATTTTTTATACAAAAAAAATGTATAAATACAATGTATATTTGTGTTTATATATATTTTATTGAAGTTTTTTTAGGGCTGGGGATTTAGCTCAGTGGTTGGAGTGCTTGCCTTGCAAGCAGAAGGCTCTGAGTTTGATCCCCAGCACCAAAAAAAAAAAAAAGTTACTCATAAAGTTTTTTTTAAATGTCTTAGTACATATTACACCAGTGATTTTCTTCAACCTAGGAAAATTTATGCTCCTTATTTTAAAAAGAAATTTTAACCTTTTTTTTCATTAGAAAATTAATAGGGATCTGTTTTAGAAAGCCCGAGAAACGTGCAGTGAACACAGGCAGGACAGCACAGGCCTTCCCCCGTGACAGGTCACAGCGGGTGGAGTAGGTCCCCTGTACCACCCTGCACTCTTGCTACACACTCCTGCACCTGCACGGCTATTGCTGAAAACTTAGATGTGTGAGGAGTCCATTCTCTAGCCTCATTGTGTGCAAATCTGACCACTTTTTATCTAATCATTTTGTTTTCTTCAGTGGCAGGAATAGGGAAAACAACAGCAACAGAAAAGCCTGTTTCCTAGTTCTTGGCTCAGACCGTGCCCTTGAAAAATCTAACATCACCGTTCTGGTTCTAGCTTATTATCATCGTGTTCTAAGGGCAGGAGCACAGAAATAGGAGGAAACCTCGTGGGAAAATCAAGATTTTACCTGAGGATGTGCTACTCTGGAAATAAGTTTGCTTTTATATTCTGCATAATGGTCAGCCTTCCAAAGACATCACCTGGAGAAGCTTGTGGCTGGAAAAGGGACCTCTGTTAGGCCAGCACAGTTACTAAAAATGAGAACATCGTCACGGGCTCCATTGGGTGGTGCAGAGAAACACACCTGAGACGAGAAGGACTGTTCACGCTCAACCGTGTCCACTACGTCTAGGAGCACTTCGGCAATACTTGACTAGCAAGGCAAAAAGATCTTAAACCACAAAAGCTGCTTAGTACCACTTATCACCTCCATTTAAAATCAGAAGATGATCATTTAAAATCAGAAGATGACCGTCTCTTTGAGAGTTGGTGTAAAATCAGTACTTAGCTCAACACTCTACTTTTTGTACTTTTTTTTTTTTTTTTTGGTTTTTGAGACAGGGTCACACTGTGCAGGTCAGACTGGCCTTGAACGTACTACATAGCCCAGGCTGGCCCCGAACTTGCAGAGTGCTGGGATCGAATCAGAGATGCGTGCCACCACACCCGCTTCTCCCTATTCTTTTGTATTTTCTATTCTTTCATGCACAAAGTCAATATTATGGATGTCCTTGTTCTTTCTCATTTTAGTTACTCCTGAGGCATGGCGTGTGATGATGTCCCTTAAGTCAGGTCTGCTGGCCGAAAGTACTTGGGCTTTGGACACTATCAACATTCTTCTCTATGACGACAGCACGGTTGCTACTTTCAATCTCTCTCAGGTGAGCCTGGGCCAGTCCAGCCACCAGCTGAGTCAGAATATTAGAAAATTCAGTACTTGTAACCCTTGAACTATTGCCTAAGTTAGTTGACAGTGACTGGCTAACATTTTTAATCATGGTAGCTGTAAACCAACACTAATCAGTATATAGCTGTTTGAGAATTAGCCTGGGGTGATACTCATTTCAGTCTTTCATACACACACACACACACACACACACACACACACACACACGTGTGTGTGTGTGTGTGTGTGTGTAGGATTTTTGTAAGGAAAAAGTGACCACACATGTGTGTGTAACAAATAATGGCAAAGTTAAATTGTCATATAGAGTAAATGTTAGCTAGCTAGTGGGAATCTAAACATAGAGTTATGATTGTATCTGTGTTGGAAACATGATTAGTTGCAGATAAACATCACGTCTTTCTTTTAATTAATAAGAAACGGTATTGCATAGAAAAATGTTTAAAGTATATAGAAGTAGAGAGCCATTTAATGTAATGACCCCACATTCCCACCATCCAGCTAAAAGAGCTGTGAGCCATAGCCAAGCCTGTTTCTAGGTCTGTTCCATGTCTGCCTCTCTCTCAATTATTTGAAGCAGTCATCGTAAAACATGTGACTTTTAATGAGTTAGACATCTCCCTTTGTTCAGAGCTGGGCTTAAAGTAGTTTCTAGCATGATAGCTGAATTAAAAAGGGAGAAATGAGGGAAATACTGAGAGTCAACTGAACTATATGCTTTTCCCAGCACTTGGGAGGCTGAGGCAGGAGGATCATGAGTTTGAAGCTAGCCTGAGCTCCATAGTAAGTTCAAGCCCAGCCTGAACTGTATAGCAAGACCTTGTCTCAAAAACAAGACAAAAAATTTAAAGAAAGATGTAGAAATAAAAATGAGAAAAGGCTATTCTCCTCTACATACACCTGTTTCTGTGTAATAAGAGCTAGCACATCTAATTTCCTTGTTTCTTTTGAAAGAAGTCCAGAATTTTCCATCTCCTCTTTTCTTCTCTCTTGTACAACCTTGGAGTAGCCCAGAAAGGCAATTTTCAATTGATAGAAAGTGAATGAGAAAGGTTGTAAACACTGTGTATGATCTGTTTTAACACAAAGTAAGTATTTTAAAATTTTAGCTGCTCTTCACCAGGGTAATTATCTTTCATCTTTATAATAGGTGGACTGTTGCCAGTCGCCTTTTTCATACCAAGAATTTCCCCTGGAAAAAAGTAAAATTAAATGGAGAAGAAAAATCTTACACTTAGAAAGCTGTACCTTTAGGGCCTAAACAAAAGCACTTGGAAAAAGTTGGGTGCTCAGGTCCTGTTAACTTCTCAGCAACCACTGCAAGTCCTTCAAGGAACTGACAGTAGATAGGACAGCGTGACTGATTTCCGTAACAGTGGCATAAAGGAATTCTTTTTGTGGCCTGCTTATTTTCTCCAGTCCCTAAATGTGGCAGGGGCTGGTATGCCTGGGCCATGCAGCCGTGGAGTGTTCTGTTTTCCCTTGACACAGATGTTCGCACAAAGGAAACAGCTCATTCTCACAGGCAGTGGCTTCCTCTAGCACCTTTTGTGTTTCAGCTAGAGCTGTGAATAACTGCAATGGAAAATTGCATTTTATGAAACATTCTAATTCATTTATCAGGGACTAAATTGATTTGTTTCTAATTTTCAGTGTTTATGAGCTACTACAGTGCTGAAATTATCTTCTCCTAAAGATATATAGAGAACATAAATTAGGGTAACCTGTGGCACCTGAGACAAAAATAACCATAAAAGCCTAAGAATAATAGCTGTAAAACTACCGGCTAGCACGTCTCAGATAAATACTGTACTAGAAGAGAACAGAAGTCACTTTGGATGAAAGAGTCTATAAAATCCTCATTCCTGCTCTTCTGATAATGAGTGCACTGTAGCTAAATCAGAAAAAAAAAGAAAAGAAAAGAGGGATAAAGAACAGCAAAGCCCTCCCACAATTATAGTATTAGAAACATGGAAATGAGAAGTTGGTTTTCATGTTGGCAGAGTAAGAAGGTCAGCAGCAAATAGGAAACATGTTCCATGTTTAGTTGATGGTTGCAAGTTCCAGAATGTAGTTCTCATAGATACATGGTTTACCTCTCATGACCCAGTTAGAAAGGAATGAAAATGTGTGTGAAGGTAATTTCACAAATGTCCTGATAGCTTCCAGAATTTGTACCCCTCCCAGTCATAGCCGATGTCATGACATTTTACCTGTTCTTTCTCATTCTTTTCCTCCTATTCCTCTCTAGTTATCTGGATTTCTCGAACTTTTAGTAGAGTACTATAGAAAATGCCTGATTGACATTTTTGGAATTCTTATGGAATACGAAGTGGGAGACCCCAGCCAAAAAGCACTCGATCACAATGCAATGAAGAAAGAAGATAACCAGCCCTTGGCCGACGATTCTGGGAAGGAAGAAGAAGACACTGAGTGTCTTGATGAGGACGAGGAGGAGGACGAGGAGGAGGAAAACAGTGAGAAGACAGAAGCTGACACCAAGGGCAGTGCAGCCCTCACAACTGTGGATGCCACTGCAGACCCCAAGGAGAAGCCCAAGCAAGCCAGTAAGTTTGACAAGCTACCAATAAAGATCGTCAAAAAAAACAACCTGTTTGTCATTGACCGGTCAGACAAGCTGGGACGCGTGCAAGAGTTCAACAGTGGGCTCCTACACTGGCAGCTCGGGGGTGGCGACACCACAGAGCACATCCAGACTCACTTTGAGAGCAAGATGGAAATCCCGCCTCGCAGGCGCCCACCGCCCCCTTCAAGCTCCACGGGTAGAAAGAAAGAGTCAGAAGGCAAAGGTGACTCTGAAGAGCAGCCAGAGAAAAGCATCATCGCCACCATCGACGACGTCCTGTCTGCTCGGCCAGGGGCCTTGCCTGAGGACACAAACCCCGGGCCCCAGACAGAAAGCAGCAAGTTCCCCTTTGGTATCCAGCAAGCCAGAAGTCACCGGAACATCAAGCTGCTGGAGGACGAGCCCAGGAGCCGAGATGAGACGCCCCTGTGCACCATCGCACACTGGCAGGACTCACTGGCTAAGCGCTGCATATGTGTGTCCAACATCGTGCGGAGCTTATCTTTTGTGCCTGGCAATGACGCCGAGATGTCCAAACATCCAGGCTTGGTGCTGATCCTGGGGAAGCTGATTCTTCTTCACCACGAGCATCCAGAGAGGAAACGAGCGCCGCAGACCTATGAGAAGGAGGAGGACGAGGACAAGGGGGTGGCCTGCAGCAAAGATGAGTGGTGGTGGGACTGCCTCGAGGTCTTGCGGGATAACACACTGGTCACGTTGGCCAACATCTCTGGGCAGCTAGACTTGTCTGCCTACACGGAAAGCATCTGCTTGCCGATTCTGGATGGCTTGCTGCACTGGATGGTGTGCCCATCTGCAGAGGCGCAAGACCCGTTTCCCACCGTGGGACCCAACTCAGTCCTGTCACCTCAGAGACTCGTGCTGGAGACCCTCTGTAAACTCAGTATCCAGGACAATAATGTGGACCTGATCTTGGCCACGCCTCCATTTAGTCGTCAGGAGAAATTCTATGCTACGTTAGTTAGGTACGTTGGGGATCGCAAAAACCCAGTCTGTCGAGAAATGTCCATGGCGCTTTTATCGAACCTTGCCCAGGGGGATGCATTAGCAGCCAGGGCGATAGCTGTGCAGAAGGGAAGCATTGGAAACTTGATAAGCTTCCTAGAGGACGGGGTCACGATGGCGCAGTACCAGCAGAGCCAGCATAACCTCATGCACATGCAGCCCCCGCCTCTGGAACCACCTAGCGTAGACATGATGTGCAGGGCGGCCAAGGCTTTGCTGGCCATGGCCAGAGTGGACGAGAACCGCTCGGAATTCCTTTTGCACGAGGGCCGGTTGCTGGATATCTCGATATCAGCTGTCCTGAACTCTCT
The DNA here is from genome assembly GCA_004026905.1 of Hystrix cristata. Lineage (NCBI taxonomy): Eukaryota > Metazoa > Chordata > Mammalia > Rodentia > Hystricidae > Hystrix > Hystrix cristata. The sequence continues at coordinate 122,727 of PVJO010000986.1, forward strand.
GGTTGCATCTGTCATCTGTGATGTACTATTTCAGATTGGGCAGTTATGACATAAGTGAGAAGGCAAGCATGTGTGAGTGAAGATTAGAGGGTCACATATAACTGGCTGTTTTCTGTTCTTGTTTATCCAGTATAGGAAGAAGGAAAAGAGAATCTTTGCTCCTCTGCCCCATTCACTATTTACCAATTGGGAATTAAAGAAATAATTAATTTGAACAGTTATGAAATTAATATTTGCTGTCTGTGTGTATAAATACATCCTTTTGGGGTTTTTCTATTTCTTTTTTTTTTAACCAAAGTTGCTGTCTAGTGCATTCAAAGGTCATTTTTTGTTTTTCACGGATTTTCTTTTTAATGTTATTTTCCATGTTTTATTGCATTTTTGGGAAGCCAATTGACTTTAAAGAAAAAAGTTTAGCAAAAGATGCTAAGATGGGAAAATTTCACCACACTGAGGCAAAAAAACAAAGGTGAAAAGTTACCAATTTTCTATGCTTTTTATTCTTCAGAGAATGAAAAAACTGCATCCCATCACCCAAAGCTCTGTGCAATAGAAACTTCTAGAGCGATAGATAGATAGGGGCTCAAGGAGGTGTGTCAGTCAGTAATCAGAACTATGAATGATACTGGTTTCTCCACGGGAAAATGGTCACATAAGGCTAGGAGCAAAAACAAATGTTTTTCAAGTTAGGATTGAAAGTACATCCCTGACAGAGATCAATGGAAACTGCTTCCTCACCACGACCGCCATGTCTGCTGTCTGTCGTTTGGCCTCCACATGACAGTTCTTCACAATTCCTTTAATCATTTTTTAAATATTTTTTTTTTACTGCCTCTGGGCTGTGATGTATATAGAAGTTGTACATTAAACATACCCTCATTTTTTTTCTTTTCTTCTTTTTTTTTTTTTAGTACAAAGTTTTTAGTTTCTTTTTCATGATGTGGTAACTACGAAGTGATAGTAGATTTAAATAATTTTTTATTTTTATTTTATATATTTTTTCATTAGGGCCATATCTCCCAAAAAAAAAAGAAAGAAAAAATACAAAAAACAAAAACAAAACAAAAAAAAAAAAAAAACCAAAAAAAAGAGGGTAATGTACAAGTTTCTGTATGTATAAAGTCATGCTCTATTTCGGGAGAGCAGCTGATCACAATTTGCTTCATGAATCAAGGTGTGGAAATGGTTGCATATGGATTGATTTAGAAAATGATTACTAGTACAGACAAAAAAGAAAAAATACAGCTAAAAGGAAGAAACACAACTTCAAAGATTTTTCAGTGATGAGAATCCACATTTGTATTTCAAGATAATGTAGTTTAAAGAAAAAAGAAAAAACTTGATGTAAATTCCTCCTTTTCCTCTGGCTTAATGAATATCATTTATTCAGTATAAAATCTTTATATGTTCCACATGTTAAGAATAAATGTACATTAAATCTTGTTAAGCACTGTGATGGGTGTTCTTGAATACTGTTCTAGTTTCCTTAAAGTGGTTTTCATAGTAACCGAGTTATTTACAAGAACTAAGGGAAATACAGCAGTATCCTCACATTATAAAACCGTAAGGTTAGAAGTGACCTTTCAGGGTTACCTACTTTGGAGTGGGGAGCAACAGTTTGATTTTCTCAAATTATTTAGCTAATTAGTCTTTCTTTGAAGCAATTAACTCTAAGGACATTGAGGTATGATAATTTCCAATAAAAATGAGAGGTGGCTGCCAACCCACTTGAGGTGAGATCTCCAAAGCTTACTGGCCTGAAAATGTAACATTCTGCCTTTTACTAACCCCGTCTGAATTTTAATCAACGATCAATCTATCCATATTTCTTCTGTGTGCCTCAAAGTTATTTTGCATTTAGTTTACTCCACCATGTGTAATATTTATATTGTGCAATGTTAAAAAGAGTTGTTATATTGTATGTGGTGTACATAGTGCAAAGTGATTATTTCTATTTCAGGACATATTATTATTCTCATATTCCTTTCTACCTGGTGCACAGTAGGTTTTTAATACTCGTCAACCCTAATGTAAACTTTCTCTTCCTGGATCATAGACTGTTATGTGTAACAATTTCTTTGAAACTGCTGCATAGTTATGCTGTTCGTGGACCCCCTTCTTATTCTGACTCTACCTCTCTCGCCCCTCTTCCAATCTCAGTGTATTCAACAATTCCAAGCCCTTTGCCACGCCTACTATCTTGGTTCACATTGCTCACAGTAATATATGGAAGAGCTAGACAGGAACGCACAGTTATAATCAGTATAAGACGTGACTCTCTAGCATCACAAGAAAAAAATTATTTTTCCTGCAAGCAGTCTTATCTATCAGCTGCCATATCATTTAAACAGTCTTTTTAGATAACAACACATCCAAAGATATGTTATATTAAAAACCCATTTATAATTATACTTTAAATACATCTGCTTGCTAAAAACAGATTTTAGTGCTCCAAGCTTAAAATATGGAGATTTGTAAGAGTGATTCAATATTCTAGTTTCTCTCTTACAAAATATGAATAAAAGGTATACACGAACTCTGAAGTTTTGTCATATCCCAATTCTTTTGTCATTCGGAAGAGTAAAGTCCTCATGAGAGACCGTTGTTGTCTTGCTTGGAGCTGTAGCCAGTGCCCGGATCTGCCCACTGGGCAGCACGTGGGCACATACTGACGCAGCGCGGTCTCTAGGCTCCTCCAGGAAGATGCTAGCACCCTTTCTGCACTCTCACTCCAGCATCAAGACTTACAGACACCCACGAAGAATTTACAGCCTGCTTGAAATAATCTCGCCTATAAACTGAGTTACTGCTTTGTCCTAAAAATTAGTTGTTTTTCTTTTCTATGAGGCTTTTCAGGAATTTACAGGATGCCCATACTTTAAATGTGTACAAAAAAAAAAAGATAAAAATAAAGGTGCCAAGAAAGTTTAGTATTTTGGAATGGTGCTATAAAGTTGAATCTGTTGGTATTTGAGTGATTTTTTGTAATGTTATACAAGATATTATTAGGTGGCATCTGCTTGGAAATAGCTATTTCAGTGTTTCGATTAAGGGTACAGAATCAGTTTTTACCAACAAATACGACCTATTCAAAGACCAGTTAAGCTGCTTTTCTAAAGTTAATAGTAGAAAGAATTTTAGAAGGGTGATGGGCTTTTACCTTATACCTTGCCAGCCCTTAACTGCCTCTTATGCAAAGCAGACAGCCTTTGCCCTGAAATCCATTCATTTCAAAACTGTCGGCAGTCTTTCATTTCCTATCAAACCACGTGTGCCAGTTCCCCTATCGGTTCATCTACAAGGCAGTAAAGAAAATGTCACAAGTGAGCTACATTTGCCAAACCCCGTTTGCTTCTGGTTGGGTTGTAGTTGCTTCTCTATCTGGAGAGCCCAGCCCAGCGCCTGGAACCACATCAGCCACATGGGCCCCTAGCACATCGGGAGAACTTGGAAGCAAACTTTTACTTCACAGTCAGGCAAGCTTTTTAGAACGAATAAATATTTCTGGTAACAGCATATAATCTGCCGAGGTGACACATTCTTCCAGCAGAGATGTACTGAGTACATACAGTGTGCCGAATAGGCCCTGAAGGGTCCTCGGTGAACTCCACTGAGTTACGCACAGGCTTTCATGTCAGACAGTTCTAGAAATCAGCCAGTCTTCCCAACATGGCATTTATGCTTTGAAAACACTTGTTTTTGTTGAGAAAGATACAGTGCAATTCTAGCTGTTGTACCTGCCTTGTGGCCTGTAGATTTGATTGTGTGTGTCCCTACGGATGCTCTGAGGGCCCTGTTCCTGGGAGCATCTGGCTCCTGCCTGGTCTTATGTGAGGGTGAGTTTGCCTGGTCCCAGCTGCCCTAGGCCATACACGCAGCCCTTCGGATGTGGGATCTGACTGAGTCACATAGGGTCTCCGCTGTGCTGGGTCCCGGCTCCCAGGTGCGTCACTGCCACCTCCAAGCCCTGCTTCATCCTCCACTCAGAGATTGCCAATCTGGTTCTCTTTTATGATGATCCAGGTCATGCAGTCCTCTAAAACGCTGGAGTTGGGATGTCCCAGTTAATTCACTATGAAATTTAAAAATATAAAACCTGGGAAGTTTGGGGTAGAGGTCATCAAGTGTATCAAAATCATAGAACTTATTTGTCTTCCCAAATCTGCTTCAGGGACTTGAGGTTTTACCCCAGCTTTTCCCAAAGTATATTCTGAGAAATAAACATCTGAAAAAAAATTCCTTACAGTCCCCTCGTGGCACTCTATAACCCATATTACTATATTGAAGACGGAGGTGTTCTACAGAAAAGAAGCCTTGTTTATTTCAAGCACTTCCTGACCTAAATAGCCTGGAACTTTTATTTTTTTCACTAATTCCTGTAAACATGTCGCAGAGTTTGGGGGGAATACCTACTAGTCAAAGATCATCTTGACTTTGCCTAAATGTCTATTTTCCTGACTTCTGACTTCTTCCACTGAAATTGAGATGCCTTTGTTAAAGATGTCACCTCAGTTTCCTCACCTGTGATATGGACAGAACACCCACATTATAGGATTAATAAGGATTAAATTAGACAATGTTTATAATCAGGGTATAGTAGTCCTACATGTACATAAATATACTTCCTTTGGTGCTCTGAAGAATATTCTGCATTTTATCTTCCTGTTTTCACAGCCCATCATGCAATCTGTGATTTTGTCATTTATAGAGTTTTTAGTGAAAGCTGTAAGGCCTTCGGCTGCTGCTCACCTGTTTAATGCCAAGGTGACTGCACGATTTTTCTGGAATGTCACGTCCAGGGGTATTGGGAGGCCCAATCTGGTCTGCAGACCCCTGTCATATGTTAAATTCGTGCTGCCTGACCCTGGCCTGTCCTAGAAAACAGTGCCTCATAGCACTTCGCAAAGGGCCAATACGGCTGGTGACCCATCCCAGTGTTGACTTGATACTCCTGTCATCCGACACACAGCAGATTGCCCTCTACTCCGTGTGTGCCCAGCCTGATTCATCTTCCCACTTAGCTGAGTGGGCTCTAGTCTTGTGGCTGTACAAGTGGGGTCCAGGATGATCTTCCTTCCTTCCTACACAGCATAAGGTTACATAAATGAATGAAGCTTGAACTTTTCACTTTTACAAAAGCTTGGCATTTAGCAGGCTCAAGATCTGTATATTGTACAAACTAGATTTTGCCAAAGCATCAAGGACCCTATCCATGAATGCAGCTCCTCGGAGATACCCTTCACCAGATGAGCAGTCCCTTCGCGTGAGGACCACAGCATTGCCAGCAGGCTTTCTGGTAAGTGGCTGTTATTTAATATTTGGACGTTTTGCACTTGAAGGAATTTCACAGCTCCTAGTTCTCTATAGAAGCCTTGGTATAGAACAGTATCCCGTCCACCCTCTGGAAAGAGAGGAAGCTAACACCTTGTAATGTGCTAAGCTGGAACCAAGCCAGGACCCAGAATGAATATGTGCCCAAGACCCATTTTTTTTCAGTTTTACATGAATTCCAGAGGAGACCAGGGATGTTTAAAACAGAAGCTATGGTGGACGGTGACCACAGCTGAAGCTAAGACGAGTCTTTTGTAGAACTTCAACACAGAGACATAATGTCACCTGCTCCCTTTGCGGGGACTGAGGTACTGGGAATTGAACCCAGGATATCACACGTGGCAGCCAAGCACTCCACCACTGAGTGACACATGTTCACTATGTCTGTTCCTCTATTAAAAAGGCATTGTTTTAAACCAAAACCAGGAAAGCCTAGGTAATGCTGAGTCTTTCTGGTGGTCTCCTCCCTCTTGCTGTCCTCTCCGTAATCCTCTGGAGCTTCATCCATGTGTTTTGTGTTGAGAATGAAACAACTCTCCCCTCTTCGACTGTCCTTTCCCTCTCTGATCAATGGTCTGTGTGACGTTCCTGCAGAACTGGTGGCCACAGCCTGCTACTGAGGACCAAGATTCCCAGGGCGTATCAGACTGTTTTATCACCTGGACCTTAAAATATGCCACAAAACCTTTATTTGCAATTTATATTTCTTCAAAAAGTACTCTGGCCCCATGAGTTTCCACAAGTAGAACTGTGAGAAATTAGAGTTTGGCATTAACAGTGTCCCAGCTGCCTTTTACAGTTGAAATCCGTGGTAATCCATGGAGGAAAGTTACCCAGTAAGAACTGGCATGACCGTGGGCACTGTGTTACTTAGGCTCTGGAAGTCCAGCCAGCCTGTTGCTACTGGGATAGTCTGGCTATTAAATGCCCATGAATGTTCCTGTTGGACAGCACTTAGGGTCTGGTTTCAGAGCATTTTTCTTGCTCAACTTTTCATGCACCCTCCGTGATTTAGAAGAAGACAGCTGAGGAACAACAAGTGATAGAGGACATATGGGGAGGGCACCAAGTTGCTTGTGTTTGGCTCAAGACTTCAAAAATGATGGTCCAATGTGAGAGGTTATTGTTCCCACAGTGGGGGTGGGGGGTGACGCAGTATATTTTGCACATTTAGAATGAATGCACTTAGCATGATAGAAAAAAATTACCCATAAGTGCGATGCTTGTGTTGTTGGTTCCATGTGTTTTCCTCCAAATGGTGTGAACATACGGCCAGAACTTGACTTGGCCGTGCAAACTGAGGGGAGAAGGCCCAGGATAGCAAAGAGCCACTGTGATTTATTGAGATGAGTTTCATTTCCAAAGAGGAGCTCACAGTGAAGGCCTTTCTCAGCCAACTTTTTATGTGCAATCCCCTCTCCCCACATTTAACATTTGATGGTGGTAACAGGAGATTAGAATGCATCTGGAAAAAAAATCAAGTTTTGTTAATTAGTGGAAGTTCATCATGATGAGCCCTATTTTCAAAAATTAAACGTGATGTATTTGTTCAGGGGCTCAGAGTTCTAAGTAATTGGATTTTGGTATGAACTGGCATCTCTTCCTACCCACCCAGAATCTGTCTTTAATAGCTGTTAAATGGTGAAACTTTAAGTGCCTGTAAATTGTTTTAGCAGTGTGATACTTGTGTGGGGAATTGGACTTCTGTTTTTGGAGAACACTTCCCTAAAAGCCTGTATCCTGGCTTCCTTTATGGAGTTAGATGTAAAAAGTCTCGTTTTCTATTTTCTCAAAAGCATATCTAAAGCCAGGCTTTGGTGGGGCCCTGTCCTGTCCCGCAGGGCTCCCGCCCTCCTGAGAGAGGCACGATTCCCAACTCTGAGCAGCAGATGAGCTCCCACACCCACTCACCTGGCCCCAAGAACAAAGAGCTCCTCCCACCCACAGAGGTGACAGCATACCGGTGGGGGTGGGGGAAATCTGACTTCCGAAGCTACCATGGGGAACAGCAACCCGCCTGTGTCTTCCAGGACAGCAGGGTTCTTTGTGTGCCCCCACAACCCAGAAAAGACCTTGATTCCGAGTTTGCTCGCTCCATACCCTCACACTATGCCCCTCAGCATAACAGTGGGCAAAGCCTGAGCATGCAATCTGGACATAATACTTAATAAACCGTCACACTTTTTCATCCCAAAGACAAATACTGAGCACCATCTCTTGCCTCATGGGAATGGTACATACATCTGCCGGTGAGGGGGTTCAGTGTGATAGCCTTGCAGAGATGTGCACAGGGCACCGTGGGAGGATGCAGGAGAGGAACCCTGCTCTGCTTGCAGGGCAGCCTGGGAAGGCTTCCTGGAGGAGACTGGCCTGTGGAGGGACCTGCTGTCTTCCCTGGCCAGCACACTCATCCCATGGGAAGAGGTTCCAAAGATCCCTGGGCATCCTGGAATCTAAAGTCCCAGAGAGTTCACCTACGTGTTTGACCCGTGCCAGGTGTGTACATAGCATGAGGCTGGCGAGGGGAGCTGCTGGTGCCTTCGTCCCTCTTGAGAAGCTGGCACTGGCGAGAGATTTCAGCTTTAGCACCGGAACTACTGCTTAGGTCCCTGGCTAAGAAGGCCTGGGCTCGGAGGAGTGGAGTGGTCTCACAGGCCTCGTGCAGAGGGTACCCCTGAAAAGATGACAGACAGCTTGTTAGGGGGTGGGGTTTAGAGGTCAGTGCCATCAGCAACAGAAGGGAAAGTGAGATCCCAGTGGGAGTTGCAAAGAAAGGGGCTTCCAGTCACAGACAGGGCAGATCTGAGGAGGGCGCAGCCTGGGAGCCAGACAGCGAAACTTGGGAACAGGATCCTGTCCCCAGAGCCATGTCCCTCACAGGTGTCAGAGCCACTGCAGATGCTGAGCTGGAGCAAGGGAAATTAAGGTGGCTAATGAGCAGCCCTTAGGATGAGGAGATTTTGGTGCCAATCGCCCAGGTGGAGCCAGGGTGAGCCCAAGGTCCTGGAAAACAGGAGAGGGTGCTCCATATAAGGATCAGATTAGTGCCTCAGAATTGGCCCAAGAGGAGATCTGTTGTCATCTCTGTAACACAGCTAGCAACATCCCCCAAGGGATAGCATCCTGCATGTGAAGATCTGAGGGCTGGGATCCAATCCGGACTGAGGACAGTAAAGGGAGAAGTTGAAGAAAGCAGGAGCCAAGCAGAATAAGGAGAACAGGGAGGGGAGAAGGGGAGAAGGGGGAGGGGCCAAAGGCTGGTGGGAGGCAAGAGCAGGCAGTGCTCAGCAGGGGCAGGGCACAGGTCTCCCACAAGTGACTGTAGTGGCCCCGCAGGTCAGCAACCAGGAGCCCCCAGAGAAGGCAGTTCCAGCGGCGGGGAAAGGACCCTCTTTCACCACTTTGAATACTGTGCTGGGGACCTTCCCTTGAGCTGCTCCTCAGAAAAGCCGTCTTAAGGTCCAATGGTGACATGGGGACTCCCAATGCACACAGCTTATTAGCAGTTCCAGGGCATCCCGTATGACCAGCAATCTCTCCTCAAGCATGAAAATGTAACTTCTGCTTTGCTCTTCAGAAGCCGTTGAATCAATGTGATGACATTCAACACTCTCAGTGGTGTTTCCTCCTAACCTTGGAAGTTGTTCTCTTCTGTACCGGAGGCTGTGTCGTCAGCTGTCACACTTCCTCAAGCCTGGGGAACTGGCTGTGCGTTTGAGGCTGAAGCTGATGGTCTCAAAGAACCCCAGCGAGTATAAGAAGGTCGGGCTGCAGCACCCCAACTCCTCAGAGTGTCCGTGTGTAGAGACTGAAGTCAGTTTTGTCTAACTTGTCTTAGTGGGATAAACCTAGAAATTGGACCATCCACAGTGCCCTTTATCCTACTCTGCCCAGAACCTTGGGCCCCAGGAATCTGGACACAGCCTGCATCACATAATGCTGGCAGGTGGCCAGTCTCCATGTATTGGGGCTCCTAACTGAGGCTGGAATCCCCAGGTGACCAAGAATGGCATAAACCTGCATACCCCTCGATTGCAGCCACCTCTTCTGTGACTCTATATTTCTCTTAAAGTCTCCTTTCCAGGCCACCAGTCCCTCAGTATCAGTTTTTCCAAGCTACTAGAACATTCCAAGATAGCATGCAGGTTTACGGTGCTGCTCACCTCCCTGTGCGGGCACACTGGAGTGGGGAGCTGGTGAGTGGTCTGCAGACAGTCCCCAGCAGGTTGAGGCAGGTGCTGTGTGGAGCCTGATGTCCACCTGAACACCTGTCTGTGGACCACCTCTGCATGGGCCCCGGGAAGGCACCACGGCAGCCACTGCCATGGTTGGGCTTGTCTCACCAGTTCACAAGGAGACGGACAAAACAAGCTTTCGCTTTCCTGAAGCTACTGGCCACCCATGACAGAAGAAGGAGGCGCTGTGTGTGCTGTGAAACACTAGGCCGCGCCGTGTGGCATCTGCCTTCTGAGCCACCCTCGCTGCTCCTGCTCACCAGACCCTCCTCTCCCGCCACCGGCGTGCCGCATCCAGTCTGCACTCTCTCCCTCCACCTTGCCGGGTCTGTCCCCTCCAGAAAACCAGCCCGCAGAACAATTCATCCTGCTGGCTGCCGAATCACGAATGTCTGAGCATAGCCTCTCTTCGAGATTTCTTCAGTTTATTTTGTTCTTTATTTTCCTCTTTCTACATGGAAATATTTCCTTGCATTTCTGTTAATTCTGTACAACATATTCCAGTGCCCGAGTCCTTCTCAGGAAACCCCCTCAGCCATGTTGGCTCATAGAGACCCTGCGACACAGGTGTTTTTCCCTTCGACCCAGGAACTATTTCGGAGGCTTTTCCTTCAGAAGTGGCTTTACGTTTCACCCATTCTTTGTTATCGGTTCTTCGTTTTATGGCTCTGTAGTTTCTATGTTGGATCATTTTTCTTTCCTTACTTCTTTGATCATTACTTCTCTATTCCATTATTTCCTATGGATCCCCTGTTCTCCAAATCTCCAAGCAGATACTCTGTTCTCGCCTCTTTTTTATCTTCCTTGTTCACACTTTCACTTTCTTCTGAGTGTTCCAAGAATTTCTTGAGTAATTAGTTTGGCTGTCTGTACTACCCAATGTGCTGTTTACTGCTCCTGTTGAGCTATAAAAAGCATTAAAGTAATTAATATTTTACTTCTAAAAACAATACTTTAAAAAAATCTCAAATTTCTCCTAAATTTCTTTGAGAATAGAAATATTTTTCCTGTTTCTTGGAGAAAATCAACTTCATAGAAAATATTTGTTATAATTCCTGACATAAGCCCCTTATTTTAGATTTCTGAATATTTTTATATGTCCAATCATTTTTCTCTATAATCTATTGGATTTGAGATAGATTTTGTTAAAGATTGTATCAAAATATTTCAATCTCATACAAAGGATAGAGAGAAAGTACATTTTCTGCAGTTTAATTTTATTTCACTAGCAGTCCTATAAGTCATGAAGTCACTGTGAAAACAGCACAACCACAAAGCCCTCTTCTCTGCTGTTTGGGGACTTCCCGAGGCCACACGTAGGCACCTTCCTGGGGCCACTGACTTCAGGCCTGCCCTGCCATATGCTCAGGTGGCACATTTTCCCAAGGCGTACACAGGAGACTTGATAGAGGTGCTGAGCAGCTGTGCAGGGCGTGGCGGCAAGACCGGCGGGAGAGTATGTGTGGGGGCGGTGGGCTGAGTGGAGGAGGAGGAGTTCTGGGACACGGAGGTTTGGGGCAGGTGTGTGGGGAAGAGCGGGTGGGGTAGGGGGTAGGTTATAGGTGCTGGCTTGCACTGTGTCGACACCGGCAACCATGCAGACCACAGCTTGTAAAACCCTTCCAGGTCTGGTGAAGCCCCCTCCACTTTGCTCATCATACTGTCTTCTCAGATCCAGCCTGAGGATGATGCCGGCGCTGGGCCTTGGGTCAGGGGGCAGGGTGGGATGTCATGGGTCCCTTTTGTGGGCCCCCAGCTCCTGGACGAGAAACACCTCCAACCTCTCAGCTGTGATGGAAGTGATAGTCCAGCTCTATTTTTTTGTTTTTTAATTTATTGGTATTTTCTGTCCTGATCTAGGGCACAGCCGGGTTTTTATTATGTGAATATTTATCCAATATATTTTTAATATTTTTTCTTTTAAAATAATTACAGATCCATATGAGGTAGGTTGCACAAATAGCACAGAAAGTCCCATGTGCCCTTTGCCTGTTGTCCTAAAGTTTGTGTCTTAGATAACCACAGCGCAGTATTGAAATCAGGAGGCTGACATCGCTACAAGGTCTGTGTCCACTTTCAAATACGTATGTTCCTCGTTTAATGACCTACCTGTTTACAACTCTTAGGACTTACGAACTGTCATTGTCTTTTCTTTCCACAGTTCTGTACATCTTGTTTATAGAGTATGAGTGCCTTTTTTTGTACAGTTGCCTAAACAAGGTGGCCCCACAATACTACATTTTTGCTGATTGTACAGTGCAGTACTGTAGTTTTGTGTTCTGTTATATAGTACAGTACTGCATGTGAGAGTTGTGCAAATAAAAGCAAAGTCATCAAGTTGGAGTTTGCTTTGACCATTTCTTTGTTCCAAACATGGTAATGTACATACTATATATAGTTCTTCATTTAGCGACCAATTCAGTTAACAACCTAGCCCTAGGAACAGAACTCGATCATCAAACAAGGAGTGTCTGTATTTACTTCTAATGAAAACCTCTCTCTTCCCGGGCTTTAGTGTATAGGAGCTGACTCAGGCTGGTTATTCTGGTTGCCCTCAGATCACTGCCATCAGGGGTCACACTCACCCTCAAGCTTGAAACCTCTTCTATCACCACGCTGTGAGCATGTGAGCCAGGGCCTGGTTTCCTCGTCTACACCTCTGCCTCCCTGCTGCAGCACACACACTCACCCTCATGTCTCTCACCGTCACACATACATGCACACATTCATATGCACGCTTGCTGTCTCTTTCACACACACACAGGCCTGACTTTGTGCCTGGGCCAGACGCCCCGGTGCCCAGGTACCCAGCCAATCCAAGGCATCTGTCCCTTTGTGTCCCCCCTACATGCCAGTCTCAGGAGGCCCTCGGCCACTCTGCCCATCAGCCTCTTGCTCCAGGCTCCAAGATGCGGGAACCCATAGTTTCGTCAGCCAGGGACAAGAACTCTGGAAAGACCACCCTCCAGATAGGGTGGGCAACTAATCCCAGGTACCAGGGACTTCCCCAGGCTCAGTACCGAAAACCACACATCGCTGGAAGCCCTGAGGTCCCAGGCAGAGTGGGACAGTTAGATACTACACCCCAGAACCAAGGGCACCTGCTGGCTTCACTCCTGCCCAAGAGAGTGGGGCCACCTGTGTGTCCTCCCCCAGAGAAGGTCTCTACTTCAAGCTCATTCACTCTATTTCTAGAAGAATCTATTGGCAAATTTAAATGGCAGCTGCTCATTCTTAAAAACAAAATTAAAATTTTCCCACTGGGAGCCCTCTTACCTCACCTGCAGCTTAGTGGTCCCAAGTCCCTTTAGGGACATCCCCCCAGAGGCAGTGTGTAGGGGCTTAGGCTGACCCACCAGCTTATTTGCTGATTCTGCGGGCTTGCGGCTCTGAAAACAAAGCCAAGTCAGGTAGCTAGCTTTCTTCCTTTACTGTCCATTTCTTACTACAATTACACAGAACTCTGCGCTTCAGCTGGTTTTAAGGTGTGGTTTGAGCCAGGTTGGAAATGAAGTCCTTCTTCCTTGTCTTCATTTCACCCAAGCTCTGCTGCACTGTCTCCTGCCTCATGTGATATTCTCCTGCCTGCAGCTTCAGGCCCTCACTTAAGTCATCACAACCTATTCTGCAATGCTCCTCCCAGAATTGAGTGAGGGGCCTGCTGTGGCTTTCTCTGGAGCCCACACTGGCACCAGGCAGCTTTCTGCTGTCCCATTTGTCTGCTCCTGGACCCCACACTCTCTTGTTGCTGCCTAAGTAGAGAAGACTGGAGAGTTAGGTGCTGGGTCTGTGTATAACACAGCCAGGTTCCTAGCAGCAACTGGGAGCCATTGTGCCTGCACCCCTGGTGCCCAGCAGAGCAATGGGCATGCTAGCCTGCACCCCAGAAGGCGAAGATGCAGTTGGTGGAAACATGAAGGTCCTCCAAGGAAGCAGGCCCCATAAGGACTATAGTTAAAGGATTGGGAAAGTACCAGCTCATAGTTTTAGGATGGTTTTTCATTAGCTTATTGCTCACTTACTGATTTTACTGTTAATGTGAAAAAAAGCAGCCATCTCTTCCTTCAGTGGCACTGTGGGGCCATTTGTAAGCTGTGCTTTAATCTGCTCCAGATCAAAGACCACACCCCTCCAGCCCCTCCAAGTGAGCGGGATCTATATGTGGGCGGAGCCCTGTTCTCTGGGCCCAGCTATCCACATGTTGTGGCACAGTGCAGGGCCAGGACTATGGGACAGGATGGAGTGAAGGTAGAGAGCAGCTCCAGGAAGTCCAGGGTGGAGTCCGTGGAGGATAATAGCGAGGCAAGAGGGCATCTGGGGTGGCCATGAGTCACACAGAGAGATGCCATCTTTAGACAGTGGGCAAGGAGAATGCCACTGGCATTCTGTGACCCTGGGGTCTTCAGAAACCCAGACAACCAGGAATGTCAACAGTACCTGCTAACGGGAGATCCACAGCAGTCCATCTGGAATGAGGACATCTTCCCCAGAGCTGAGGAGAGCAGCTGGAGGGCGGCGGGGGCATCTGCCAACTTCTGAGCCCAGCCAGCCCCGCAGGGTGCCACTTGTTCCCCACCTGCCAAGATGCCTCACCTGCTCCGAACCCACAGAAACCTTGTGCATTTATTTAAGAAAAAAGGAGATGGATTTGGCGGATATGAGGAAACTCAGAACCAACAGAAAGAAAACAGCTCAGAAAAAAGGCTGGGACGAAGGCAGCTGGTGGCCGGGAATGTGACCTCTCCTCAGCCACTGGGTGCCAGGATGGCAGTGGACAGTGAGCACCACGTGCTCCTGTGTCACTCCCCGCACGCCCTGTCAAGTTGCAAGGCACTCACTGTCCATGAGGCTCAGTGTTCTGTGGTGATGCTTCGAACCTGCCGGGCAGGGCAGAGCGCAGGTCTGTTGGTGCTTTAGCCGGCTCCTTCTGGAAACCTCTCCAAGAACACTGACACCTCCCTGGGGACTACAGAGCGAGGATCAGCTTTTGTCCTGGGCGTGTGCTGGCCCTGGGTGCTCCTGGATGGAGCTTCAAGACCCTCAGTTGGGGTTCAGAGTGAATGGACAACAGAAAATGGAGGGCCCTTGATTAGGGAACAAAGCAAGACCTGGGGTCCTAAAGAGTCACAGAGCTGCCTTGGTGACACTGAGTGAAGACACTGTCCTAAGTTAGCTGGGGCACACAGGTGCCAGCGTGCTATGCAGGGATGAGGATGTTATTTTTGACAAAATGAAGAGAAACACTCAGGTAGTCGTTAGAGAACATGGTAATGGGCTTGTCGTTTGTGCTTAGTGACAGCTTTACCAGCTTTTAATTTCTCTTGCACCTCAAATTACCCTTCAGGAGCAACTTTGTCCTCATGGTCGAACCTTTCCAGCCGGCAGAAGTAAGTGAGGAAACAAGATCTACGTGTCTTCAATGCACCTCTCAGAGAGGAGATTGATAAAAGCAATTAGAAGTTTCCGGAATTGCCTGGAGAGGGGCAGGCCAGCCGGGGCCAAAGAGAAGGAAGGAGGAAGGCACAAGTTAATAATGGCTGTGTGTCACAGAGGGGACGCTGAGACCACAGCTGGGTTCTGTGCTGCTTCCGCTGGGAGGGACAAGGAAGGAAAGGCCACAATTTCCAAGGCAAGGACTTGGGCTGGGCATGAAGAAGCCCTTCAGAGCCAGGTTTCGTGGGTAGTAGTACTGCCCAGAGCCCAGCATGGTCCTCATGTACCACATGGCTGCTGTAGACCAAGGAGACAGCCCCCCAAGTACCTGGATCCCATGAGCCCTTTGGGCCTCTGGGGCCCTGATTACAGCAGTTTGGAGGCCTTTCATCCCTTGTGTCCCAGTGACAAGAAAGTAACAAAAACAGACTTGAGCACCAGTGAAATGGGGTCATTGCTGTGACTGTTACCTGACTATGTGGTTCAGAAGCCTTTGGAACTGGCTCGCAGGAGGAGTTTGGAAAGGTTTGGAGAGGCCTACCAGAAAAGCGCTCGGATGACTTAAACTGTGCTTAATGTGGGATTCTGGTCAGGGCTCGGAAGTCCAGAATGCTGATTAAAAGGCAGAGAGTAAAGACAGAGTTGGGAGGTTTCAATAGGGAACAAAGACTCCATTGGCTTTTGGACTCTGGGCTATGTGTGTTGTGCTCTGGCAGAAAATTTGTCTGCATTTTGCCCCTGTCCTGAGGTAAGACAGTGAACTAATTTATCTAGTGGAGGAAATTCCAAGGCAGTCCAATGTTGGGGCTTTTGCAAGGATACTGTTGGAGGCTTTTAGACAGGTTTATACTTAAAAGCAAGAACAAAAAGGTCATTTTAAAAGTTTTCACTTTGGCCAGAAAGAAAGTGCTTGCAAAGATGGAGCAAAAGAGAGCTTGCTTGCTGAAAGGATTGGCATTAAGAAGAAGACAAGTACTGTGCATTAGGACAAAAGGAAAGATGGCTCAAGAGCAACACGGAAAACAGCAAGGCCCCAACGTTCCCAGGCTCAAAACTGCAAAACTGCAAACTTGAAAGACTTTGCTTTGAGAGCCCCAGGGCATACTTCTTGAAAAAGTCTGCCTAGGAAACTGGTTTCCTGAGGTTCAATTCACAATGAAAAGCCACCCAGGCACTCAGAGGCCTCTGCAGCCATAATGAGAAAGGGCCTGGCTGCTGATGGAGCTGGCAACAGACCTTTGCATCATCCATGTGGTGCTGGTTTTACAGGCATGAAGAATTCAAGAGGTCAGGAATGATTCTGCCAAGATTTTTAAAAAAGGCTTGGAAGGCCAGACAGTGTATCCCTGAGAGAGCAGTGTATGAAGCTGTGGTGTGAAGCTGAAAGTGCAGTGAGGACTTTGGAAAGCTGGAGAAGCCAGGAACATGGAAAGTCTGATAAAAACCACAAGGAGTGACCAAAGCCAGCCCAAAAGAGAAGCCATGAGACCCACAACCATTAGCAATGCTGTAGGGACAAGACCACCCAAGCCATGTGGAGTTCGTACTTCACCACAACTTGCCCTAGGTGCTCGAGCTACAGGATTTTAATGTTTGTCCTCTTGAACTTTAGTCTTGTTTTGGTCCCACTTGATTTTTACTCCCCTATTTCCTCTTTTTGGAATGGGAATGTTTATCCTCTGCAATTGTATATCCACTATATCCACTGTGTCTAACTTTCTTTTTGATTTTTACAGGGGCTCACAGCTAAGAGTTTGCAGTGAGTCTCAGAGAAGACTTTGGACTTGGACTTTATGGCAGTGCTGGAACTGTTAAGACTTTGGCAACTTAGAGATGGACTAAATGCATTTTGCTTAAAAAGATGGGCATGAGCTTTTTGGCTTCCAGGGGTGGAATTTTATGTTTATATCTAGATGTCCCCACAAAGCCTCATGCACTCAGGGGTGGGGCTTTTGGGAGGTGATTTTTTGCTGTACTCATCAGTGGACTAATCCTGTGTTACAGCTAAATGTGTTGTTAGGAGGCGTGACCTGGTCAGAAAAGACAAGACACTGGAGAAATGGCCTGGAAAGGTACATCTTTCTCCTCACTCCTCCCTTCACTCTCTGCTTCTGGGCTGCCATGCTGAGAGCAGCTCTCTTCCTCCCTGCCCGACTGCTGTGCTGTCCTGCCTTGGAGCCAACCAACTATGGACTGTAAGTGTAAGCCAAAAATACAGCTTTCCTCCTTTAAATTGTTGTACACTGTGTCCCAGATATGAGAAAGTAAGACAACATTCCAGATCCAAACTACAGCAGTTGGGTGTCACCTGGCTTTGGTGTCTGTATGTCAGAGCCTGTCTGGAAGTGTTTGGCCAGGGGGCACTCGTGTGCCTTTTGTTTTTGCTATCATCCTTTTGCCATCTTCCCCTACTTGTGTGTTTTGATGAGTCAACTCAGTCAGGTGCCATCTTCACCCTCCTTTCTCCTTGTTTGGTGCTCCTGCTCTTGCTTTGTGCTAAAAATGGAAACCTGACCAGCAGGACCATAAATCTTATCTTCAGCAGGAGGAGAAAGTACCTTCAGGCTATGTAAAGCTAGAAGAGCAGACAACCTGATCCTCTGGGATATTGGAAGATCAGATTCCACAGACCTAGGAACAAGGGAATCTTGAAACATGGCAAAAGAAGAGGGTACCAAAGACCCTGGAATGCACCCAAATCCACTATGTCTGCCTGCTCAGGACCTGAACAAGGACAGACTGGTAGGCTGCAGGCTGTCCTTGGCCTGGGACACACAATCAACCCACCACCAACAGGCTGAACTCTCAGACCCACCATTCTATTTTTTAAACTAAGAGGTTCCTAATATGTTCAAGAGCCGGAGGTGTGACTCAGAGATAAACAGTGTATTTGGCATATATGAGGCCCTGAGTTCAATCCCTACCAAAAGGAAGGAAGGAAGAAGGGAGAGAAGGAGGAAAGAAGAAAGAGAGAAGGGAGGGAAGGGAGGGAGGAACAGAGGACAAATGTCCATTGTAGGAATTTTGGAACGTATAGCAGCAGAAAGATAAATATTGAAAGCAGGAACTACCTATAATTCTCCTGTCCAGGAATATCTACTTTTCTAAAGTGTTCAGTTTTACAGGTAAACTTTAAAATTTATATCACAAACCTCTTTGTGCCATTAATTTTTCTAAAATTTGAGCCATAGTAACTGCCTAGGGTTCTATTTATTTCACAGAGCCCCATTTGTTGGACATTTATATCTTTTCCACATTTTCACCGTCATAAAAAATGCTGTGGTGAGCATCCTGGAAGATAAATCTTTGTGACTATCTATAATTAATTCATTAAGATAAATTCCTAGGAGTAAAAATAATGTATCAAATGGTATGACTGTCTTAAAATACATTTGGACATACGCCCAAGTTACACTTTTTAAAGTTTTTTGTTATGTTTTTTGTTTTTGCCATGCTGGGGTTGGAACCCATGCATGCCAGGCAAGCACTCAACCACTGAACTATGCCCCCAGCCCCAAGTTACACTGTTGGGAACTCCATGTCATTAAAAATCCCAACAGAAGCACAAGGAAGGATCCTATTCCTTGAACCCTCCAGTAGTGAGCATCTTCCTCAAAATTAGATGGACGAAAATAGATATTTGTTTTCATTTCTCTACCAGCAACTTTGAACTATTTTTGGTATTTCTTAACCTCTCTATATTTTGGAAATTTTCTCCTTGTATCATTTGGTTTTTCTACTAGAATATAAATCTTTTCTAAAAATTGATCCTGTCTGAGTTATAGTCATAAAAACACCGTTACTTTTTCTTTTTTCATTCTTCTCTGCCCCCCTCAGTTTTGTATTTCAGACCTCAATATCTTTATCTGCAGAATGAAATATTGGACCAGATGACCTCTTGACTCCAAGGTCACCTCAAAAAGCTCAAATCTGATAGGTTCTCTGTCTGCAGCCTGCTCAGCTCTCTCAACCATTAGCATGAGGAGAATTTGTAACTTGGCTGAGTTTCATACTTGAATAATCAAGTGGGTCTTTGAATTAGACTCACAGGTGCAAATGGGCGCCAGCACCTCCCAAAGAAGGGCCCAGTGTCCAGGGGCTGGGTCCCCCACGAACCTCCCCAGGCTAGGCGAGGGCTGGCCGGGGGCAGTGAAATGCATGATGGGCCCAGCCTCATCACTCACTGGCTGAGGAAATGATGACTTATTCACGCAGTGGGCTCAGGTGTACATTTTGTGACATGGAAGAAATCATCTTTAAAGGAGAAAATTAGATCCCAGAAGAATGAAAGCCATTTCACATGCACACAACTATACACACCCATGGAGAACATGAGCTGGAAGTCTGTCCTCCAAAGTGTTAACGGTTTACACCACCAGGAAGTGGAGAAAACAATTTTTATTTGGTTCTTTATTTTTATTGTGCAGTACTGGGGATTGAACCCAGGGCCTTTGCACTGAGCTACACCCCCAGCTGTTATTTTTTATTTCGGGTCTTGCTATGTCACTAAATTGCCTAGGACTCAGTGATGGCAAGCCTTTTAGAGCTTTCGATAACAGTGCACTGCGTCAGAAGTGCCATAAGTACACTACCATTGCCCTAGGTTGAGGTCAAACTTGTGATCCTCCTGCCTCAGCCTCCCCGAGTGCTGGGATTACAGGCCTGCACCACAATGCAGGGATTTTTTTTTTTTGGTAATTTGTACTTTTCTGTAACAGATGTGAGCAATTGTTGAGTAAGCAACAGTACTCTTCTCACTGCCTCTCTCTCTTCTCCCAAGATGCTGCCTCTGCATGGCCGGCCCTGAGGTGGTCACTCTCAAAGGACGTGTCCTCTTCAGCCACACCAGCCTTGGTTAGCTTCAGGCAGTTCTGGTTGGGACCTCATTTCTCTCCCCAAGTCCCGCCCAGCCTGGTCAGCCCTAAAAAGCTGGCACACAGAAACAGATGCCCAGAATCAAATGGGGCTTCTGCAGAAAGAGTTTTTTCCTACTGCCCATTTTGTGAATAAATGGGCCTGGGGACACTAGCTCTTAAAATGGGGATACTCAGGAGCACAGGCGACAGAATTCATAGCACTGCTCTTTCAAAATTCCTATCTCCAAGTTTCCAGGGCCAGCAGAAAATACTGTCTAGGACCTGAGCACTTACCAACCTGAGCACACATGTGCGCCGCCCGCTCTCTGGTCCCGCTACCAGGCCTGGATGTCCCTTGCTGACTCTGGAGTTACAGCGATTTCCTGAGACAGGAGAACAGTCATTTTGTTGTGACAGATGGGGTCAAGGCTGCAGCTGGGTTGGCGTCAGGGTGGGGATGTTCATGAGAAAGGAGAAGCCACACACTCTTGTGCGTGGCTGCTATTTGTCCTACGCACTAAAACTCTATGCTCCCCTGTCATTCCAGGCTCCCCTGAAACAGGAAGTCAGGATTCCTGAAGTCAGGCTTAGGGTCACGGCAGACAAAATCCCCCTTCTGGATGCCAAGAGCTAGTTCCCGAATTTCAGAGTCTATGGGCAAAGCAGCTCCTCCTGGGAGATCTAGGGGTGGCTCTGCGGAAGTGGGGTTCTTCCTGAGTGATGGGCGGTTTTGCACCCACACATTATGAGCAGGATTCAGAACTGCCAACACCTGGCACTCATAGATGTTTCCATTTCATAATTCTTTGAATATAAGAAAATCCAGTTGTCCTATTTTACAGGAAGATAAACTGGAAGTACAAGAGGAGCTTTGGAGTCAGAAAGACTTCAAACAAATGACCTAACAATCTTTCCTGTCCAATTTTTTCACTTGTAAAGTGAGAATTATATTATATCTGGGTCTCCCATTAAATCAGGAAAGTTGTGGGGTTTTTACACTGTCTGGAACGGTGGCCGCTTGGTAAACATTGTGACTTCTCCAGTGTCCATGAACCAGAGCCAGGAGGAAACAAGAGCAGGAAGTGCACTTGGGGTCAGCAGGACCTGGCTGGGCCCTGACTGGGGCAAGGCCCTGGGTAGCACAGCAGACCTGGATGCTGTGGCTCGGATATGGTCTGAGTGTGTCCCCAAGGCTTCGCGTGTGGAATCTCATCCCTGCTGTGCGGCATCGACTAGGTGGAAACTTTGTCCAACTATGGTGTTTAGCAGTGGTGACTGGAATTGGATAAGGTCATTGAGGGAGCCCCATGATGGAGTCCTGGTGTCTTATAAGAAAGAGAGAGAGACCAGGAGAGACAAACGTGCATGCACCCTCATGCTCCCTATCTTTTGTCATGTAATGCCCACTGACACCTTGGGCTCTGCCAGTGTTATGGTTTATATACAGATGTTCCCCAAGAGCTTCATGTGGCTGATTGGCTGTTAGAAGGTGGAGCCTGGTGGGAAGGCCCCCTCCTGGCTCCTACCTTTCTCTCTGCTTCCATCTCACATGCCATAAGCTGCTCTCCTCTACCCAGGGCCTCTCCACCATGCCTTCCTGCCTTGGAGCCAGCCAACAAGGGATTAAAAATGTGAGCCAATATGAACCTCTTCTCCTTTAAATTGTGGGTGTCATGAATTTTGTTCCAGCAACTTGAAAAGTGACCAAAAGAGCCAGCAAGAAGGCCATTACTCAAAAAAAAGAAAAAAAAGGCCATCAGATGATCAGATGGAGGTCTTTGGCCATGGACCTCTAGAACCATGAGCCAAAGCAAACTTCTTTAACTGTATCCTGCCTCAAGTATTTCATTATAGTAACAACAAACTGCCTACTACACTGGCCCTGCAGGATTCATGGTTAGTAAGAAACAGGGCAATGAGTTAAATCATGATAGTCATGACAAAATATGCTTATAGACTCAAAGGTAAAGTGACACAAGGAGTCCAAGGAAGGGTAGACTCAACAACTTACTATTTATGTGTTTATAATATGTGTTATGTGTGTAATATTATGTATATAAGATGACAGAGAGAGCAAAATCTGCTGTGTACTGGGAATTATGTATAGAGTATGAACAAACCAACTTGGAGGCTACCTTCAGAGTACCTCAGCGAAGTGGAAGATGGACAAGGGACAACATAGACACATGAAGAAGAGTTACAAGCAGGTGTATATGTCACAAAGGACTAAATGGAGGTGACACAATAGCAGATAATTGAGGTATTTCCAGACGGGTGTATCAGGGAGGGCTTCCCTGAGAAGGTGACAGGAGTTAAGCTCAGAGGGGGTCTGTGAAGGACTCTGGAGGTGGGAACATAGTGGCTTTGGGAGAGCAGAAGGAAGTCAGAGTGGAGGAGAGCAGCAAGCCAAGGAGGAGGCATGAAGTTGGTTTGTGCTTGACTGGAGAGTATCCTGGGGGGTACAGCATTCTGAACAGCATCAAGGAACAAGGGTTTCCCTGGGCAGAAGCAGAGGCAGTTCTGAAGGACAAACAGCACCGTGGCATCATGGTGTGGGAGGGAGGAGCCCTGCTAGGGGGGACCTCAGGGCAGGAGCTGCGAAGGGGTTGGGATGGAGCCGCAGTGGTCTCAGCGTCACAGAAGGGGCCTCTTACTTCTGAGGGATCCAGGCTGCCTTGGCAGAGGCAAGTGAGTCTGAGAAAAGGACTTAGGGCAAATGATCAGATGTCTCTATCAGGAATGTGACCTGGGCAGGCACAGTGACAAGCAGGCCACGCGGCAGGTGCACCGCAGGGGCTGTGAACACAGAAGCAGCATTCGCCCCACCCACAGGGACCTCCCAGGCGGGATGCTGAGTAGGTGTCCAGGGAAGGTTCTCCAGCCCAGGGAGGCTGCGGGTGACCCTCTTCCCACCCCCATCCCCCACTGCCTCAGAGGGTTGGCTTTTGACACAGGTTACAAAATGGCTGCTGAAGTTGGAGGCATTGTGTCCTTATGGAATCCAGACTAAGAAGGATCACAAGTTCGAGGCCAAGCCTAGGCAATTTAGTGAGGCCCTGTCTCAAAATTTAAAAACAGAAAAAATGGAGAAAGGATGACATTCCTCTTGGATGCCTTTGGCAGACTTCTACCAGGCATGGCTGGCTGGGTCTGCCACCTCTGGCTGCAGGGGAGGAAGCCTGTGTTACCAAGGCCAGAGGTCTTGAGGCTGGCACCTACACCCACAGAGGTGAAGGCCACAGAGTCAGAATTCAAGCACTGAGGCCAAGGCAGCAGCTCCTGCTCTCATAGTGGAGGGCAGCCCTACAACAGGCTGCCAGGATTCCTGCCTCACAGGGTCCTGGAGATTCATGGTCTGAGTTTGCAGAGTCCCCACCTGGCCTCTGCCATCAGATCCGGAGTGTATGCTGATTGTGTGGAGACTGGAGGCCATGAAATGGGATGGAGCAGGCAGGAAGGTGACAAGTTTCAGCAGAGGGCCAGAGGCCGGATCACCTCTGATGCTAGGAGCCTGGGGCTGGGAACCTGGCCATTTCCAGCCAAGGGAGATCATCAGGGTCTCTGTGGTCCCCAAATGGTGAAGAGGATGCATTCCTGGAGGGATCGATGTGCGTGTTGGAAGATGCCAACTCCATATCAGGTCTACTTGGTGTCTTTCTGGAACTTTCCTGAATGCCTCCCATCTCTTGCAGGTGCAGCCTCGGCCTCCCACCCCTCAGGCACCTCCTTCACACGTTTGGCCTGTCTCCACTTAGCGACCTTCTATATCGAGCATGCCTGGGCTCCCCTGAGCATCCTCCCCGCAGCCGCTTTGTTCTTGCCTCCCTGGCTGCCTGGCCCATTTGTCTGGTCTCCATGGCGACGAGTCCCTCTAATGGATGTCTCTTCCTGTGAGGTCATGCTGCTGCCTCTTTGTTGAGACTTGTCACCTCCCTGCCTGCCGCAACCGTCTCACAGCCTCCTCTTCCCCACACACGGACTGTCTGGCTTCGTCTCCTCGGATTTATTTTCCCTCAGTTCTCTTGTTTTCTGTTCAGTTTTAAAGATCTCCAAGATGGCTTACTTGAAACTTTGCTGAGCCATTCTGGACTCTAGTCTTCTGGCGATGGAGAACAGGACGAGCAGGGTGCTGGTATGCCATTGAGGGTGGTGAGACACAGTGACCTGGCTGGTGGCGACCCTGCTCTGGGGGGTGTCTAGAGGGGGCCTGGGCTGTGGTGTCAGCTGGGTCAGGCTGGAATGTGTGCGGGTGTGTTCAGTAAACGCTGACTGAACGCCCACTGTGACGGGCACTGGGAAGTCCCCGTGGGACCGGATAGTCTCCTTCTTTACATAGCCTTGGGGCTAATCGGAACAGGATCACCACGTTTAGCAAATAAGTATATGAGCTGCCCAGTTATATTTGAATTTCAGATACACAATATTTTTTAAAGCAAATATATCAATAATGCATTCGTTCTTTATCTGCAATTCAAATTAACTGAGTATCCTGTATTTTGTCTGACATCTCTAAGTGGGAGAGAAAGAAAACAAAAGAGTAAACACAAAGAATAACATAATTCCAAGATTGTGGCAGGTTATAGGAAGAGAAGATGCTCTGTGAGAGCACCCCAGGGGGCAAGTGGAGAGTCCAGGAAGGTCTTAGGGAGTCCTGGGGCACAGGAAGGAGACTACATACATGAAGCCCAGACATGAATAGCACATGCAAAGGCCCTGAGGCAGGAAAGAATTTACATGGCACCCAGACAAAGCAGCCAGTGTGATGGAGTGTCTGGCAGGCAGATGTGTGCACACTTAATTAAACTGAAGATATGTTTGGCCTGACTATGACGAGTAGGTACTCAAGAAATTATAGCTCCTGTGCATTATTATTTATAGTTATATGAGATGTGATAGAAAAATATGGTATGTTTAAATTTTTAAAATTTATTACAGTAAAAGATACATTTCCGTTAATCCCCCTCACAATACTCCTACCTTGCTTCAAACACATTTATCCCACCCTTCTTGCCACTCTCTGAAGCAGTTCCGGATCTCTTTCTTCGTGAGTATCTTTAGTTGAGCTATCATGACTGCCTTGATGTCCTGAATCAATACAAAATGCTTACTTTTCACGGCCATTTTGACTTTGGGAAGAGCCAGAAGTTGCAAGGTACAAGGTTTGGTCAATAGTGTAGATGAGGACACACTGTCATGTTTTTACGAACCCCATTTTCTATTGTATGGCACGCAACAGCAGCATTCACCATGTTTTTGATCACACTTCATAAAAACACTCGCGAAAGAGGACTTCCAGAAATGCTTTCAGAAGGTGACAAGGACCACGAGGTAAGTGTGTTTGAAGTAAGGGAGGAGGCAATACTTTGAGGGTGATTAATGCAATGTGTCTTTTATTGTAGTACATTTTAACTTCAGACATTCACTGCATTTTTGATCATTCCTTGTAACTTTAAAAGTTTAAGCAAATATGAATTCCAGATATTTTGTGGAGTGCTTCTGCAGTATATTAAGCTTCTTTGTGCACATGTGTGCATGTGTGCGCGCGTGTGTGTAGTACTGGGAATTGAACCCAGGGCCTTCACACTGAGCCACATTCCCAGCTTTTTTTTTGACACTATATCTTGTTAAGTTGCCCGGGCCGGGCTTGAACCTTTGATCCTCCCTCTGCTTCCCAGAGTGCTGAGATTACAGGAATGCACCACCACACCCAGCTGAATGGTCCTATTTTATGTTAACTTTCTATAAAGTGGTAATTTCTGTGTACATTGTGCCGAATATCATCCAGCCAAGTGCAACATATTCTGCTTGTACATTTGGAAGTTGTCAGTCAGGCACAGCGCCAAAGTACTGTAATCTCAGCACTTCGGTAGTCTGAGGCAGAAGGATTGCAAATTCAAATTCCACCTGGGCAACTTGGCAAGATCCCGCCTCAAAAAAAAAAAAAAGTTTTAAAAAAGGACTGGGGATGTAGCTTTTCCTAAAGGTCCTGAGTTCAATCTTCAAAAAAAAAAAAAAAAAAAAAAAAAGAGTTCTCTTTAAAAATTAAAATGCAGAATATTTTCTGAAATACCTACCTGAAAAACCTATTTTCTATCCTAAGAAGTTAAAAATGAAGACCCACTATTCCATGCATGTCACTAGCAAAGCTAGGAAAGCTATAAAACCCAACACAGATCACCGAGAGAATACTCACACTGATCAGGCCACAGGAACCTTCCCACTCATTCCCTTTGGGAGTGTTCTCTGTCACCCCCACATCTGCCCTGTGAGTTAGAGCTTGTCACGTGACTGCTCTGAGAACGGGCTTCCCATGTGTAAAATACAAACAGTGACACCACCTTGGTCTGCAGGATCATCGTGGTGGTCCAGGCCAACGACGTCTGCCAAAGTGCTCTGAGGAGCACGGAGAGGGGAGGTGGTGTAAGATCTGTTCCTGTCAGAACCATCATCATGCTTCATTGTCCTGCAGTTTGCTGTGACAAGAAAGGAAGAGTCACAGAACGGTTCATGAGCCCTGAAATCAAATTTAGCATGGCCACATGTCTAATGGAGTTGACATTCTGAAGGCCAGCAGTAGGCAGTGTGGAAAGGAGCTAGGCTGCACCCTCCTCTCTACGTTGCTTCCTGCTTAGCTCCTGAGCCTGGGCTGCCCCCTTGTTAAGTTTGTCACAGCATCAAGACCGCCACATCCGGGCTGGGCGTTGTCCACAATGCCCTTCGGGGCTGGCTGTAACTTTACAACTCTCAGCCAAGTGAGCCTCAGTTTCCTCCTGCACATGGGAGGAAGCGTATGGCATATCTACCTTGCAGACATTGTTAGGATTCAATGGGACGGCACAGTGTTCGGGCCATCAGAAACATCCCACAGTGGCCAGCAAGGCCAGCATCACCTCTGAGGCGGTCTGCAAGGTACGAGCCGCCATCAAGCCCCACAGCCAAGCCTCCTGTGGTAGTCTCAGAGCACAAGGCATCTGTCGTAAGTCCCTTCCTTTGTACTCACTGAGGCCTTGGAGTCGATGGCAGTGGCTGCAGTCCTCAGCATGGGCGTCTGCTTCCCGCATCGTCATTCTGAGCCCCGGTGGAGCACAGCCGGGTCCTGAAGAAGTTAGCTTCTACCTTATTTTTTTGCTGCATCTCAAAAGAAAAGTTTCTATTTTAAATTAACAGCATGTCCGCTGCCAGTATTTGTGGTTACTACCTGTAACGTAAATCTCTTTTAGAGATGTGTGAGAGCAGCATACATAATGAAACATCAACATGAAACTTGATTTAAAGTGCCTTTTCATTAATATAACAGATGAAGTATACCCAAATTCGGAAGTATATTCCTTCGGGCCTAATTAAAATACTGAACAAAATACATGTATATGTGTATTTTAAATGAGAACATTCAGTAGCTAGAATTAGCTACAAAAATTAATTCAAATTGAAAAGTGCATTATGAGTGCGTCGTTATTATTAATACAGCCAGTATGCTTCCTCCGAGGTCCTGCCAGTAATGTGCACTTGATTTAGAGCTGGTGCGATGTGACAGGCTGGCTTTGTTTTAAAAAAATACCACACACCCTGCGTGGTCGGTCCATGGAGGCTTCACGGCTACTTTAACTCGAGTTGTCTTTGGGTCAGCGGGGAATTTTCAGGGCCTCAGGATGGAGTCAGAGCTGGCATGTTCTCCCTGAGTGCAGATCTGGTCCCCAGCCCAACTTCTAGCCTGTGAGGCTCTGGCTGGAGTCAGGAAGAGGTGGCCCCTGTTAGAATGGAGAGGTGTGTAGACAGATCAGGTGAGGCCTGGAACATCTACCTGGCATCCAACAACTGGTCCCGGAGGGTGGCCAAAAGACGCACAGAAAAGACTGCAGAACAGGGATGGGCTAGCAGGGGCTGACCTGATGGGCAGTGGCCTATATGGAAATGTAGTTTGTTTCAGCTGCTACACTGAGGGCAGGGAGTTAGTGTTGCATTTGCCTAAATACTCTCCCAGGGTCCCTCAGAGCTGCCACAGTGAGGGTACACAAAACCAACCCCATCTCGGGCCCAGGGCCAGACACCAGGCGCTCACAGTCCAAAGACCTGGGACGTGGGTGGATTTGGTCGATGGCAGAAGATGCCAGAAAACCACCTGACCAGAGAGATCGTCTCAGCCACTGGGGACAGGCCCTTGTTTCTAGGCTCTGGAGCAGGATACTTCTTACCATGACCCTCTGAAACTTAGATAAGCCTCTGCACTGGGCAGAAAACAGACCCAAGAGCAGGGGTGGTGACATGAAGACACGGAGATGTGTGTAACCATGCTGAGCTCCGTAGAAGGGCCTGGCATGTGTTCTTTAGGGATTGTTAGTATGAGGACACAGCTATGACAGAAAGGTGGAGACTCTCCAACAAGTCCAGGGTACACCTTGAACTCCAGCAATATTTCTAAACCTCTAGTCCTCACCTGGAAATGGAGAACCCAGCCATATTTATTCTCTGGGGATTGCTGAGAAGATGAAATTAAATACTTCATGTGAAGTATTGTTCCTCCGAGTGGTAAGTACTACATAATTGTTCATCATTATTCTCGTCGTTCTGTAAGTTACTGGCTCTTATTCCAGCCCCTAGGGACTGTTGAGAAGTCAAGGACCATAATAGTAATTGATATTTGTACAGTGCTTTATAATTCACAAGTCACTCTCCTGTGGCAGATCTCTTCTGATTAGGTGACAATATAGGCCACACGCTGCTGTTGTTATTCTTATCTTTGCCAAGGAAACTGAGGTTCAAAGGGCATGCAACTTGCCTAGCCTTCTGTAGCTCCTAAAGGCTAGAATGCAACCTGAATCTCTTATTCTTCTTCTTCCACCAGTAGGGGGAGGAAATCCCCCTGGAGACCCCAGAGAAAGCCTTTATGGGAAGATGGCCTTTATATCACAGAGCTGGCACAGACTGGCAGGGGTTAGCCTAACCAGGAACTATGTCCCCCAGAACACATTGATCTGGTCAACAACTGGCTTTATTTCAATGCAGTTGCAACCAGTTTCCATGGTGATGGGAAGACCCAAGATCCAAGGTCAATTTTCTCCATTTCCTGGTGACTTGGAAGGATAGTAGCTGCTACTAAAATCTCTATATTTATCTGGAAACCATTAACAAGCAAATGGTAAAGAATTTTGGACTTGTGTGAATTCTTAGATCTCAGGTGGTTATAATGTGGCCTTGTGCAACTGAAGATGCTGTTATTTCCCATGAACACAAGCCTAGAAGAGAAGACACCAACCAGGGGGGCCTTACCTGGCCTGATTCCAAGCAGAGGCCTTGCCGTGTGGGACGGCAGTGTTCATGGATACAGCGGGCTGCTGTGGTTTTAGGAAACTAATGTAGATGTCCTCCATGAACAGGCCAAGAGATCTTTCCTTTCCTTCCTGGCTGGTGTCTCACACCCCAGCTCAGTCATGCTACAGTGACACCCTGATGTTACACCATGAACGAGATCTCTAGAGTCTAAGTTCAGATTGAGGTCCAGATGGACGAGGGTGCTGGAGAGGGGGCTGGGAACCTTCCTGGTTGAGGACATTTGAAGGAGAGGCCAAAGTGTAGAAGGTTGGTAGGGCCTGTTTGGTGGTGAAAGGCAGGGGCCCGATCTCAATTTTCTAAGGTCAAGAGGGTTTCAGGCTTGTTTACCATGGGGGGAAACAGTCACATGAGTGGCACTGGAGTTTGTTCAGGTGTGTGCACAGGAAGTCCTGCACACTTGGGCAATGGAATTTGAAAACTCTTTGCTCCCTGGAGAAGTGATGGAGACAGGGAAGGTCACTGTACTCCAGGGGCTCTTGGGTAGAATTAAAAGAGAGAGAGTTTTGAAAGGCAAAGGGATGGAAGGGGTGTCAGCCACCAGACTTGTGAGACACAGGCCAGGTGTCCTGGGGCGCCATGCGGGGCCTGCAAACCCCCCGCTTGTTCCCCACATTGGGTGTTCACACTGTTCTGGCTTTTGTATGTACCAATCCCTTGCCTGGAGCGCCCGCCCCCTCTCTCTGTCTTTGCGTTTTAGCCTTCACTGACCATCATGTAGATCGGAGTGGTATTTCAAGGAGAGGACTGGCAGGATTTGGATCAGATTGGATTTGATATTGAGACGAGCAAAGAAGAAGATGTTGAAATAGGTCGAATTTTATTTTTTGATCATCGGAGTAACTAGGGGATGTGGTACAGTTGTGCCCCTTATGCATGGAGGGCATGTTCCAAGACCCCAGTGGGTGCCTGAAAGCACGGATACTACCAAATCCGATATACATAAATATATATAGTAAGTCCCCAACTTACAAACATTTAAGCTGCAAACTTTCACAGGTATACGCTATAAGATTCACTTTGTCGGCTTAGGAACAAATCTAACTTACAAACAGTTCTCCTGGATCAGTACTCACTTGTAAGTCAGAAACTCCCTGTGTATGATTTTCCTCTACATGCTTATCTATGATGGTGTTTGCTTTATAAATTAGGCAAGTAAGACATTAACAGCAATAATGAAATAGAACAATTATAACCATGTATTCTAATAGCAGTAATGTGAGTAGTGGGTTCTCTGTCTCAAAAGAGACAGGACAAATATTAGTATTTTCAGACCACAGTTGGGCACAGCAGGTGACAAACTGCAGAGATTGAAGCCCCAGATAAGACAGAACTATTGTCTTCAAGCACCGAGGAAACTGGGGAGGGGACACTCTCCTTTCTTCTGACAGGGTGGTCTTCCCCAGTCAAAAGTTGCTACAGTCACAGAAGGCAGATGAGGTCACCAGGAAAAGACATGAGGGTCAGGTAGCCTCTTTCCCAGCAATTTTGACCTAGTTCCTTTGACTTTCTTTATGGCTCTGGAAGGGACTTTTAAGCCCCGGGACTCTGTCACTTTTTTTTAAAGCATTTTGGCATTTGGAGCGTGTCAGCTGATGGCTTTGGGTAGAGTCGAGGAGGTGGCTGGGGTGTCCAGACTGTGCCGGATGAGCAGCTGCTAAGGAGGGCGTAGGCCACAGCCCCCGGCCTTTATCTACCAGAAGAAACTGGGGACCTGCCAAGAACACAGAGAATGATGTTAGATGGTCCCCGCTGCTGCCCTGTCCACAACTGGTGCAGTCCACACTACAAACAAGTGGTCTCTTATTCACAGTCATTGGACTGGAATGGTGGCACTTGGGCTGGGGAGCCAGGGGGAGCCAAGCTGGTTCTGGGCAGTGGGGAAGGCCCAGGACAGGGTACCAGATGTCGCTCCATGGATGTAAACAGGATCGGCTCCAGGGCTATTCAGGGCCAGAGACCCCAGGAGGGCAGCAGGGCAGCCATGGGAGCAGGCACCCTGGCAGAGTCCAGGTGACCTCTCACGCACGCCGGAGTGCAGCTACTCAGGATAGCAGGTGCAAGTGGTGGCCCCCAGACCAAGGGCCTCCTGTAAGCCCAGGGTTTGGTCTGCGTCTGTCCCTGCAGAGCTGAGGCAGGTGCACTCCCCCAGGGGACAGCTGACTTGTCCAGGGTGCCCCCACCCTGATGGGCTGTGGCTATCCCTGAAAAGATCTGCTTCCACCACACACTTCAAGCCTCGCACAGGGAGTGCAGGGTGGGAAGGGTCCTGCAGCCACCACCCTGCTGGGGACCACGGAACTCTCCACTGAGGTGACCCAGGCCTGGGACAGAAGCAGAGGAGGATGCCAGGTGCTGCATCCTGCGTGCCACCAGAATCACCTGCATACCTGTGTACGTGTGTGTGCGTGTGCGTGTGCACATGTGTGTGCCCATGCAGGGGGCACCTCTGGTCACACGGGAGTTGGCCACTCTGGGCAAGGGGCCCAGAAACCCGCATTTCAAACCAATCCGGCCTTGAAATTTGGCTGCACTCTCTCGTAGACTCCTGTGCTCTTGCTCTCCTTGGCACTGTGTGTGTGTGAATCCCCTGAGAACCACACTTCCTGCCCAGTCTGGTGGCCGGCACCAACGCAGCCCTGGGGCATGTGTCCCCCGCCATCTGGCACCATGGCAGCATTGGTAACCTCGGAAGGGATGCAATTCCTTAGTCGGCCGGCCCCAGAGCAGGCGAAGGCGTGAGGGTCAGCGACAGCCTGAGGTCTAATTGCAAGTGGGAGTTAAAGACGAGAAACTCAGTTTTGTAAATGCCAGGAATTTAGAGTCTCAAACCCACCGCTGGCCCTTTGGTATTTGTCTATCTTTATCCTTGGCAGTGTGTGTGAGTCCCATGTTTCAAAGAAAGAACTTTAAAGGTTCAAAAAGCTCCAAAGATTTCAAGTAGCTCTTTTAAAAGCACTTTGATGCTTTAAATGCAGACACATGAATTACATATCTCTTAAATTACACAGGGTTTTAACTCCAAGGGGAAAAGTCTCTGGCAAATGGATTGGGGTTTTGTCTTGTGTGGGTTGTGGGTTTTTCCTTAAGTGCATGTATCAAATGGAGATTGATGGGAGGAGGATGAGGAGGGAAAGGAGGCACTAGGGGGAGGACACAAGGTTCTTGCCACCTGGGCTCAGGAGGCTTTCAGAGGAGAGACTGGACAGAGCCGGGCTCTGCCTGCTCCTCCCACAGGGGGTGGCGAGGTGGTCACAGGTGCCCCCGAAGGGTTGTGGGTAGCCCCCCACAGGGAGGGACTGTGTGTTAGCTTTCTGTCCTGTGACAAAATTTCTGAGAGAAACAACTTAAAGGAGGAAAGATTCACTTTGGCTCACAGTTTCAGAGCTTTTGGTACACGGTGACTTGGCTCTGTTGTTTCTGGCCCCTGGAGAGGCCGAACCTGATGGCAGAGAGTTTGGGGTGGAGCAAAGCGGCTCACCTCGTGACAGAAAGGAGCGAGGGGTGGGAAGTCCCAGTACCCCTTCCAGAGCACACCCCAGGGACCACTTCCTCCAACCGGACACTACATCCTAGTAACACCGCTCACTGGGACCCAGCTTTCAACACAGAAGACTCGAGGGGCATAGTTCAGATCCAAACTATAGCGCCAAACTTCACGTGCCTCTGGCTCGGGGTTACTGTGAGGGTTAATCTAGAAACTTATCAAGGAGTTGGCAAAGGGCCGTGCCCAAGGGCACTTCGGAGAATGTGTGTTGATGGTGGTGATGATGGTAGAGGGGAAGGTGAGGATGGTGAGGATGGTGGTGATGGCAAAGACAATGAGGTGATGTTGGTCACTCCATAAACTCTCAGCACTGGGGTCCTAGTGTTGTCACCAGACTCTCACATTAACTGTCTGCCATCTGTGCCACGTGCTTCTGGTGCACAGCATGTCACTCCCCAGGGAAGGTGTCCTGACCTTCTCTCGCAGTCAACTCTGTGGTCAAGGAACCGACCCTCGGTCCAACAGCTCCCGGGCATGAGAGTTGCTCATCTTTGGCGAAGGGCTCAAGAGCAGCAGACTTTGCTGGGGCATTTCTAGAGCTTACGGAGTGTTAGGACAGTGTTGGCCTCTGTGCATGTGGAAGAGGTGGAATAAAAGAACAATTCTCTTAGCTATTTCTTAGAAAAGTTAACTTGGAAATTAGATATACCTGGAAGAGAGGAGTTTGGGAAGACAGTTTTAAGGGTTTACGGTCCCTTCCTGCAAGGCTGAAAATGGGGTAAGCAGGCCCTATGGATGGGCCATGTCCAGTCCCATAGCTCCCCACCTCCCAGCTCTTCTTTGGAGCACTTTGTATTGAGAGCAAAGATTTGTCTTCATGTGTCATCCTGCCCCAGGGATTTTCTCCACTCTCCCCTGCCCCCGAGTTGATGTAGGGACAGGGGCCTGTCCTTGGTCGGGAAAGGATAGGATAAAGCCCTCATTGAGGCAGTTTCTGCCTCCACCACTAAAAGCAGTTTCTGCCTTCACAGGTAGACACTACAGTTAGGGTAATTAAAAGACAAAGAGAGAGAGAAACTAGACTTGAGGGAGGTGCCAGCAACACAATTAGGGTAAGAATTTATCAAGGAGAGTTAACACTGGGGAACCCAGAAATGAAAGACCAGGAAAGCCAGCTCCCCTCACTCACCTGACAAAATGCGAGAGAGGGAAGAGACAGCCATCTGAGGACTCTTATTCAATATGTAAGACACACATACACACATAGAGAAACACACGCACACCTACACATGTACAAATGTAGACATGTTCTCACCTTAGCATCAGTATAGTACACACATGTCCCCTTTACTTAAACGTTAAGTCAAAAGCTGCCTTTCTATAAGTCTTCCCCCTTCACTTATTCATTACAAAAGGATAGGAAGAAACCAAAAGGCCAGAAGGAATGTCTCGGTTAAGATCAAAGACAGCCAGAGAACAGATCAGATATCCAGATATCCAGATATCATAAGCACCTGCCTCGGAGATGGGAAGATACTAAACCACCTAAATAAAAGGAGCTTGGAATAAAGCTCATGGGCTTTCCGCTCTGACACTCCCCACTGCCTCACAGTAGCTGTCTATCCTCTTTCTTTCCCATCTTTTCCCCAAATAAACTGTCTTCCTTATCTTAGCTCGGCCTTCTTTAATTCATTTACTGAAGCTAAGAATTACGTCCCTAGCAGTAGCGTGTTCCAGACGAGGAGCGGTGCATACATCCTGCCCTGACATAACATTGACACAATTCCAGTTCTGCTTTTTTTGGTTTGACTACATGTTCTCTACTTCGTCTGGCTCCTGTGCCCAGTTCCTGCCGGGGTTGCAAGGTTAAGGCTCTAGAGTGCGAGACCCCTCAAGGGCTTCCTCAGAGGTCTCCCGGAGCACTTAGCAGGCAGCAGGGGTGGGGGCGTGTTCAACATCTCCCACAATTTTACACACGCTGAGTGTCGGTGAGTCTCCTGCATAGACAGAGGACCAGGGACAGGGGAGGGGGGCCTGCCATCTTTTCAAGGCATACTCTGCCCTTGTCCTTCCCAATTCATTGGCTCCAATTGTCCCATCCTGAGGACGATAGTTACACCCCAGGCAGGGCCACTCTGGAGGTGAGCCCCCTGCTGCTGAGAACTTGCCCCTCCAATTTTTAGCACAGCCCAAGAGCCCCTGGGAACTTGCTCCTCCTTCACACTGGAAGCTTTTTGTGATATTAAGCAATCAATATGATTAGATTTTGAAAACTAATTCCTCATCCAGTCGGCTTTCATTCCAGACTCAGAAATGCTTCAGAAGAAGAAACCGTCCCCCCTGGATGGCTGGTGAAAAGTGCAAAGCCTTGCTTTTCCTGCAAGATTCCTCGTGGGGCTGGGGACTGAGTGGGAAAACCCAACAAGGCGCCACCATCATCCTAATCTCTCTCTATTACTGAAATGGATGGCAAGATGGGGATTACTGCAGCTATAAATCAGCTTTGTGTTTTGGATAATCTAATACATTTTTCAAGTGTTGTTCCCGCTGTTTGGCATGCACAGAACCGCTTGGCTGGCCCAAAGTTTGCAATCAATCTTTCTCTCTCTCTCCTGTACGCGCCCCACTCAGCCTCGCCACCTCCTCCGAACCTTCCTAATATTTTATACATAAACCAGTCTGGATTCACAGGGCATTCCAGCTAGTAAATGCTCTGAAGATTCATCTTTATGAACTAGAAGCCCAGCCTTGTAGGCGTCCCGGCTTCTTAAGATTAAAAGGAATTTTATTTGGTGTGTTGTGCTGTGGGGGAGTCCACGCTGGCCGGGTTGCTAAGTTCCATTGTTATTATGTGTGCTCTTCTCCAGGGAGACGAGAGACGCACGCACGAGGCTAGAGAGAAGGCCTCAGGGTGGGGCACTGAGAAAAATGATCTTTTTTTATTTCTCCTCTTATCCCCGGCCATCCCAGCGGTATGCCCTAAGCCCTCTGAGGCTCCACAAGACCCAAGGGAACCACGCTGGTGAATTTCAGTGACCGGCATGCCTGTCTGTGAGCTATTGTGGCCCAGGACACCAGGAAGAGGGACCAGGGATCAAACAGATGAGGACAACTGTTGCGGCAGGGGCCCAGCCCTACCCTAGGAAATGAAAATAGTTGCCGTTTCATTGCTTTAAAGCACAGCCCTCGTAATAAATGCACACAGCAAATGTGCTGAGCAAACACCTCGCGTTCATCAATATGCGGGGGCTGTTTATTGCCTCATAAACTTGGAAGCAAGTGATATTGTCTCTTAAATCAATGGCTGTGTGGACAGCCTTGGCGCTACAGGAGAACAGTGCATCCAGGCCGTGGCAGCACTGAAATTAATGACTGGAGCCGTGACTGAAAGGTGCTTAGTCACTGCCGAGGGAACTGGGAGAGGACGGCGGCCTTGGGACCCAGGTAGGCCAGAGGGACTGGCCAGGGCATCCTCACTTGTGTGCCTTGCTACCACAGGGAGGTGCGGATGGGAGCTACGAGCCGACCCCTGGGCAGAGAAAGGGAGGGTTGTCTGAGGGCCTCGCTGGATGTCCCTCCTCTGCATCCCCAGCATCTTGCAGCAGGCTGCTCAAGGCAAACGCTAGAAGAAGAGGATGGAGGGAAGGAGCCAGACAGCCAGGTATCACTGTGATCTCAGGAAGCGTGCAGAGGGATGGAGACTGCAGCAGGGGCAACCCCACAGGGCCCCACCACTTGTGGGAATGTAGCCTCTAGGATGGATAAAGGTGATGACACCTGTCATTGAGGATGCTGTTGTGTTTAGGAAGCAGCAACCCATGAGAGTCAGGTAGGGCCATCGCGAAGGGTCAGAGAAGGAGGCACTTGCAAAATGGACTTGGCTGCCTCCCCTGCTCCCTGAGGTGCACTGAATGATGGCCCCCAAAGGATACGTCCACGTCCTAACTCCTGGAACCTGAGGATATGGCCTTATTGGGAGAGAATCTTTGCCAATATAATTAAGGGTTTTGAGAGGAGATCATCCTGGATTATCTGGATGAGCCCTCAATCCAATGAAAAGCATCCTTGTGAGATACTGAGGGGAATTCAATAGAGAAGAGAAGGCATAGAGGACAGGAGGAGGCCAAACGAAGGTGGAAGCTGGGATTACAGTGATGTGACCACAGGCCAAGCAACGCCAAGAATTGCCAGCAACCACCTGATTCTGGGCTTTTGACCTCCAAACAGAGAATGAATTTCTGTTGTTTTAAGCCACCAGGGGGCTGGCGATGTCGCTCATTGCCTGGATTCGAGCCCTCATACCAAAAAATAAAAAAACAAAAAACCCATCTCGGGTATGATCAGTTGGTAGCATCAGCCACAGGAGACCATTATATGAAGTGTGATTGGAAAATACAGTGTGTATTTATATTTTAAAAATTTATCATAGTAAATGCTGTATTGCCATTAATTCCCTTCAAAATACTCCCCCTCACTTTGCATACACTTACCTCATCATTCTCACCACCTTGCGAAGCAATCATGGATGCTGAATCAGTTCAAAACATTGACCTTTCATGGTCATTTTGACTTTGGGGTAGAGTCAGAAGTCACAGGGTGCCATATCTGGTCAATAAGGTACGTAGGGCCACACGGGAATGTTTCCAAGCCTGCCTTTCCATTGGACGGCACTCAGCAGCAGTATTCACCGTATTTCTTATCATACTTTGTAAGGGCATTCTTGAAAGAGGACTTCTAGAACTGCTTCGGAAAGGGCAAGAACAATGGGATAAGTGTGTGTAAACTGAGAAGGATATTCTGAGGGAGTATTTTAATGCATTGCAATGTGTCTTCTACCATAATATATATATATATATATATATATATATTTTTAATTTAAACATTCACTGTGTATTTCAATCACCCTTTGGATTTCTTTTCCCTAACCTGGGCTCACCTGGAGTCTTCCAGCAGCTGCTCCTATATTCTTGGGGACAACTACTTCTGGACAGAACTGCCCAAACTGGTGGAGGCAGCTGGGCCTGGCACAAGGCTGGAGAAACTCCATGTCCCTGCTTGCTCTCTCAGCCTCAGCAGTGGCTCTTAGAACATTGCCAAAGTGCAGCTGGTGCTTTTACGCCTAGATTTGCTCACCTACTCTGGTGCACCAGGATTTCTGCCAGATAAAAGCGCCAATTAAAGCAGTAGTCACCACTAGGAGTTTCTGAGGCCTCTACTGGGCCACGGGACGAGCGACAGGAAGCGGTGATGCTGGAGTACAGTTTGCATCCCAATCACACGTGCTGTCTGAGGTGCTTCTTACCATGTGAGTTTTGAGCATTGTTCAAATTCAAGTTCTGTCTTCTAGGATCAGAAAGCCCAAACCATTCACTCCCAGAGACGGAGGCCTTCCTCTCACAGAGGGCTCACGGGAGAATGTTACAGCTCCAGGACAATAATTTATCGACCAATAGTGAGAACTATGTAGGCTCAACTGTGTGAAATGGCCAATATTTGAATGCTTTTGACCTACAGAAGTGGCAGTTTCACATGGTTCAAAATTAACCTCGCCGCAGGGATCCGGACTGCACGGATCTGTACGGCTGCAGTTTCCCCCACGAGCCCTGTATGCAGCAGCCTGATTATCATCAGAGAAGGGCTTGGTGAGTGATGAACCGAAGCAAAGATTCCGGAAACAACAATGCGACCGAGGGACAGCTGCCAGCTGGGGCCAGCCTGGCGCTCAGCTCAGCCATGACGTTCGCCTGTTGAACAAACACAGTTTCCCTGAACACCAGCTTCTGACAAGGTCACTCTGTGACCAGGGTGGAAAGAGACAAAGACAAGGCCACTCCATAATTACATTTGAACACAAAACAAGTGCACGCTTCAAACTACAAAAATGAACACATAAGCTGACAAATGCCGGTAATCCCAGCACCCTGGGGAGGCTGAGGCAGGAGGATTTTAAGCTCAAACTCAGCCTGATAACTTTTCCCCTTAATGTGGCCCTATCTCAAAATAAAAAATAAAAAAAAAAAGGGCTGGGGATGTAGCTCAGTACAAAGGCCCTGTATTTAATCCTCACTGTTGCAAAAACAAAATAATAAAATACATCCCTCTCTCCCACTCAGCCATAGCCTTGTACCATTCCTTTGTGTCCTAAATAAAAATTAGCAATACCCAATCCCACCTGATTTCAATGTGCTGATACCCAATCAGATCCAATTCTAATGTTCTAATACTGAGTCCAGAGTGACTGTCCCCCACATCATCTACAAGCCCAACCCCTATCGTGTAACAAGTTCCACTACCACTCCCTTACTGAGGCCTGCCGAGGTTCCCATAGTGTGTATCTTTTTCCTGTGGCAACAACTACCAAGAAGCCTGATTTTATTCACTGTCTGCATCTCCTGGTGTCTTTGGCTGGCAGGCATTGATAGTGACAGCAAGCTCAGCCAGTCTTAACTGACCATCTGCGCACAGAGGACAGGGCCACCACTACCACCATCACCGTAATGCCATCGCCCATACTGCCACCACCACCACCAAAATCATTCCACCATTACTATGACCACCATCCCCCTCATAATCACTACTATCGGTACCACAACTGCCACCTCCATAGTCACTTCCACCATTAATGGTCGTCACTGTGACCACCCCATCACCATAATCACCACTACAGTCACTTCCACCTTTACCACGATCACCATTACCTCACAAGTACTATTACCACTACATCATTACTGCAGCCAGCACCGCCACCTTCATGCTGCTAAAAAGTGATTTGTGTATGTCTTATTCTCCTTCAACTGTGTAAGTAAAGTACTATTATCTTGAGTTTCCTAAATGAGGCCATTGTGGTTCAGGGAGGTGTTATAGGCCACAGGTTTGTGTCCCCCAAAAATTCACCTGTTGAGATGCCAACCTCCAACTATTGCCACCATAATTCCTTCCACCATAACTATGACAACCCCCACCACAATCATCACTCCCGCCATTACTGAGACCACCATCATCCCCTCCTCCATAATCGCTGACATCAGTAATGCCACCACTGTGGCGATTGTGGGGGTGGATGGTGGTGGTAGTCCTGGTGCTATTAGGAAATGATTAGGCCCTAAGGGTAGAGCCCTCATGAATAGGATTAGTGCCTGTATAAAAGAGCTCTCTTGCCCTTTCCACCATGTGAGGACACGACAAGGAGGTGGCCATTTACAACCTAGAAGATGTCTCTCCCCTGAACCCAATCCTTCTGATACCCTGATTTCAGACTTCTAGCCTCCAGAACTGTGGTTAAACATCTATGATTTATAAACCACCCAGTCTATGGTAAGGCTTTATGGCAAGTCAAATAAACTAGGACAAGAGGTTAAGTAATCGGCTTAGGTCACACGGCCAGAAACTGGCAGAATGGGGTCCGGATACCCACTCAGCCAGGGATATGCTATCACTTCCCACATGGCAGAATGCTCCACTGCTTGGCCCACAGGTGCCCCCCCCTGCCCCCAGCCCCTTCCGCTGGCAGGAGCCTGTGTGACTCTTGGGTGCAGTTGTACAGGAAGGAAAAAGGGAATTGCCTGTAACATGGGAAATTTTGCTGACCCCTTCTGCCTTGATGTGCCTTTAGCAGGACTCCACATGTTCACTTTGGGCTCGTGTGTGTGGCTTTCCCAGGGTAGCTAGTACAGGATGACCTTGTTCCCTGCATATCCAAGTTCTTAGTCTCTTTTTCCCTGCATGTGCCAAATGCAGTGAACACATAAATTCTTTCCAGAGCCAAGAATAGAAACTAAGATTTATGAGTCTCCATCTATTACTGTAACCAGCAGGATCACTTACTCCCCTTATCCTTTATTTCATGACCATATATTTTTCTTCATAAATGGCACCTTTTAAAGACACTACATAAAGAGGCCCAATTCAAAGTTTTAAATTCAAATTATTTGGGCTATTTGAGAACATACTAAGCATCTGAACTATGGGTGGAAAATATTCTTTTTACATGCTTGAATAAGTCCAAAACAGCTTAAAGGATTTTCTTCAAGTTTTCAAAAAATATATATATAATTCACTTCTGAGCTGAGGGGGAAAATATGATAAACTTTGACACAAAAGCAAAGCCTTGAGAGAGAAATAGCTTATGTGGCTGTGCAAAGAAGAGGCTGTGTGGCAGACACGGCAGCCCATGAGTACAGCTTCCGTGGGCTTAGTGCAGATGCCGATGTCCAGTGGGCTCCAGAGAACTGGGCTCAGGCAGGCTTAGGGGGTGTCTGGATCTTAAGAAAGACTCGTGTGTGTGTGTTAAACACCCGCCCAGGACAAAGATTAGAAACTGTCGTCAGGCTCACCCTGGAGGATTTTAAATTGTTCTGATGTTGCTAAATGTTGTCAGTGAGAGATCCAGCAGCTCTTTAGCAGTTTGGAGAAGTAGCAGCAAAATTCCTGATGCTACAGGGAATTCCCTTTTTCCTTCCTATACAAGTGCACTGCGTTCTAGAAGAAGCTTCTAAAAGTCCTCACAAGACACATCTCTTGCAAGGGCGGCTGCTCACTCTATGCTCCTGGGTTCCTAATGGCACTTCCTGTGGCAGCTGTGGAAGACCAAGATTTAGGGGTACACCTCGCCCTGCTGCTGGGGGCCCAGCACCGGCTCTCATAGTCTCTCTGTCTGTCTCTCTAACAGACACACACACACACACACACACACACACACACACACACACCCAAATCTGGGCTCCCTAGGGCCTTGGGCAGCTACCTGCAGAAGGACAGAGAGAGACCCTTTTCCTACATACGCAGGAGGCCATGTTCTTCAGTTTTACTGTCTTACCGTGGTGATGTGGCCATAGTCTGGGGACCAGCATTAAAAGACTCCCTGTCTCACAATCCCCTCCTCGGCCCTGTCCTGCCTGGGAATTTTGTCACCCCTGATGCAAATACCCAATGCTCAGCTCAGCTTTGTGCTTTCCACGAACCCTCACATGCTCAAAGCCAGGGCCAGGGTGGGGACACAGTCTGTACCGCCTCACCTGCCCCAAGCCTGCTTGCACCCACCAGCACCCTGGAGCCCACTAGCCATGACCCTCAGCCTCACAGGGTCCCAAGAACATGTTTCAGGACCAGGAATCCTGGTCCCCTGGCTCTGGGAGGCCCTGGGGCTCCTCTCTGGCTGACGCCAGGAGCTACAGGGCCAAGACGGATCATTGCGTCTGCAGCCAAATCAGAAATACATTGATTTTTGTTACAGCCATGAGGCCCATCCAATTAAAAATAATCATCAGCGTGTTCCAAGTCTTTTTTTCCTTGCCAAGTGCGTTGACTGCCGCTCACTTGGAACAATGCTGCTTGTTGAACATGGCCTCATTTTCACAGCTGATCAGAGAAGTTCTGGAGCTCCCCCATGCTGGGCAGGCTGGAGGCCTTCCAGGTGGCCGGCATCCACACTGGGCTTTGGGGTTTGGTTCCCTTGTCTGGGAAGTTCTCCCTGGTGGTTTATTGCTAGCCCGAAGGTGCAATAGAAGGGGGAGGGGGAAGAAATGATCTGTCCTTGCTCCAAGTCCTGCCTGTAAGTCTTTATAAATGGGGAGTTGGGGAGCATTTGGAGTTACTGGACAGAGCAAACCCTAAATAATATGGAGTTCTCACCCTACATAAACAGACAGACCCTACAGCATGGAGGCATGGCACATGTCTGCCCAAGTAGAGCTGTTTTTATGCTTATTGGTGGAAGCAGTGACGAGAATGGAGAAAACAGACAGTGGGCTCAAATCCAGACTCTGTCACTTACTAACTGTGTGACTTTAGGCAAGTTACTTAACCTCTCTGAAGTCCACTTTAATCATCTCTAAAATCTGACTAATAATACCTTCCTGCAGAGGTGGAATGACATTATCAAGTAAAAAACCTTTAGAAGAGAACCTGGTAGATACTAAGTGATCCATGAATAAAATTTCTTCACAGTTTTCTGTGACTTTCAGCAATTCCTCTAATGTTTATTTGCTCAAATCTGGAGGTACCTCAAGAGTCTGTTTGAGCTGGGTTTGGCTCATGCCTGTAATGCCAGCATTCTAGGAGGCTGAGGCAGGAGGATCCCAAATTCAAGCACAGTCTGGTCAATTTAGTGATTTACCAAGACCCTTTCTCAAAAAAGAAAAAAAAAAGGTGCTGGGAATGTAGCTCCATGTGAAGGCCCTGTGTTAATCCCCAGTAATAAACACACACACGTGTTATTTTTTCCTGCCTGATTGTTGAGGAAAGAGAAATACTTAGAAAAACATTCATTGTCAAATCCCACTTTTCCCCTCTAGGCATATTCTTTCCAAACTTTTCAAGGTTCCCTTTTCAACCCATATTTCCGGCAGCCTCTACGGACACTACAGCTGTGTGTCTGGGGAGTGGGGGGCATCTTTCTCTTCATCCCTGCTGGTGCAGCAGTCCCCATCATACAGCCTTTCTGAGTTGTAGCTGACTGAGGCCACGGGAGGCGGTGATTAGGCAGCAGGCTGGGGAATTGGCTCACCTGCCTTTAATTTTTAGCCCTAACTCATTTTGTGATCTGAGATC
This sequence comes from Hystrix cristata, assembly GCA_004026905.1. Lineage (NCBI taxonomy): Eukaryota > Metazoa > Chordata > Mammalia > Rodentia > Hystricidae > Hystrix > Hystrix cristata. The sequence goes on from PVJO010000986.1 coordinate 165,944, forward strand.
TCCAAGCCTTCGTTTACTGCCAGTTAAATGTGCTACCTTCCTGGGATTGTTGACCTCGGACACTGAGTTTGTGACGTGAAATGAGTTATTATTTTGCAATTCACACTCTTCCAAAATAACTTTTCTGCCAGATGTGGTAGTGCATGCCTGTAATCCCAGCACTCTAGGAGGCTGAGGCGGGAGGCTTGCCATGAGTGTGAGGACAGCTTGAACTATGTTGCAAGACCCCATCTCAAAGAGAAACCAAAAAAACCCAACCTTTCTGAAAAGTAAAGACCAACAATGACTCGGACTTGAGATCCTGTTGGGCTGCCTCCTCACCGGAACGTGGTATGCTCGGTCTGTCTAACGTGGCCACGAGAATGGGTATGTTGTGGTATCTCATTGTGGCTTTAATTTGCATTTCTTTAGTTACTAATGATTTTGAGTTTCTTTTTGCAGGATTATTTGCCATCTGTATATCTTCTATGATAATATGGCAAATGGTCTACTCGAGTCTTCTGTCCAGTTTTTAATTGTGTTGATTTTATTTTTATTGTGTTTGGAGAGTTTTAAAACCTATATATTAGGTATGTCGTCTATTAAATAAGTGTGCAAATATTTTCTCATAATCTATATGCTTTTTGATTCTCTTATTGTCTTGGGAAGTATTTAATTTTGATTTATCGCTTATTTCTTCTTTATGGCTCATATGTTTGATGGTGTAGATAAGAAATATTTGTGTAAACCAGGATTAAAATTTTTCTACTGTTTTCTTCTAGAAATTTTGTAGTTTTAGACTTCACATTGAGGCCCACAATCTGTTTTGAGTTGTTTTTTTGTCTGTTTGAGGTTTGGATGGAAGTTCAGTTTTTTGCATATGGATGTCCGGTTATCCCAGCATATTGAAGAGTATCATTTCTCTATTGAATTGCCTTTGCAACTGTGTTGAAAATCACTTAGCATTCTGTGTCGTGGGGTGGTTTGGAAGGCATCTCAATCTTAATTTTATGACCATGCATTGAAATTGTCTCCTTCTAGGGTTGGGGTGGGGATGAGTATAACTATGTGGTAGAGCCATTGTCTAGCATGCGCCAGGGCTGGGGTTCAAACCCCAGCAAAAGAAAGGAGGGAAGGAAGGAAGAGGGAGGAAGAGAGAAAGAAAGAGATGAGAGGGAAGGAGGGAAGAGAAAGAAAGAAAGAAAGAAAGAAAGAAAGAAAGAAAGAAAGAAAGAAAGAAAGAGAGAGAGAGAGAGAGAGAGAGAGAGAGAGAGAGAGAGAAGAAAAGAAAAGAAAAGAAGAAAGAAAAACTTTTCTGCTTCTAGCTCCCGATACTCCTCCTCGTGTCCCTGCCTGTGCCCTGCTCACTGTTGCGTGGCCCCCGCCTCAGGCACTGGCTGGTCAGCTAACTCTGAGGTTTGGTGAACCTGACCCCAGCCGGTGGAGCTTGACAGCAGATGAGTGCACATGCCTCCGAGAGGTGGGGAAAGACTCCTTATCGAGCTTTCCAGAAAGTACAAAAACCGCCCGTATTCTGGACCACTCTGGATGCCCAAGGTGCCCTGAAACCGTGGGCAAGCTGGAGTGCTCGGAGATGCCCCTTTCCTCCCCCCACCATCCTCGCCTTCCCCTAACTCCACTCAGGCTGGAACCTTCCAAGGAGAGGCTGCTGAGAGGCTCTCTCTGCCTTCTGAAAACACGGAGCGTCAACTATTCCACAGCCCACCTGGGCCAGCCCCGCCCGCCGCTGTCTGAGGGAGGGCGGTGCTCAGAGCAGGAAGGGGCATCTGCGGGTGGCTCCGCTTGTTTTCTCAGCAGTCAGGAATTAGATGAAGCCATAACCGGCTCTCCACTTGGCAAAGCACCTGGACACAATAGTATGCTTAATGAAATGATTAAACGTCTCCACAGCAGAACTGCATTTCATTTATTTAACTTTTATTGACCTCTGATGAATGTCTGCCAAAATTCTAGCGCCGTGTGGGAAGCCAGGAGCAGGCATCTGCCACCAGGCAAGGTTTGGGCTGACCTTGTGGTTCCCGCCTTCCTCCCCGAGCCAGAGGGAGCGCCATCATTTCCACTCTTGAAGCTACGTCCCCTGTAGGTAATTGAATGGTTATAGAACTGGAAAAATAATAATAATATTTCCTTTTTCAAAGAAAATTGACCCTGGCTAGACAAAAACTTACAGAACTGTATTTCTTAGCCTTCCTACCTTTCAAGGATGTACCTCAGGACTTTCAATGGACTAAAAAGTATGTGATTTGTATTTAGGCCATATTTCATATTTCCAGAGAGATCTACCAGGGTGTTCCTCAAAAAAATTATTATGTCTATTGCTTATGATGCTTGGGATGGAACCCAGGACGTCATGCACAGTGAGCAAGTGCTCTACCACTGAACTACACTCGAGGACACTCAGCCCCAAATATGTTTAAAAGGGGGAATTTTAATGGACGAATTCATTGGGGGAAATACTATATATCCCTTCTGTGAGAGCCACAACACTCATTACCACAGATGATAGAAGTTCTAAAGTAACTACTTGCTTGGCTAAAGTCAACTATTTCCTCAAACTTACTAATGATAAGAAATCTTTTGCACTTAACACCTAATAACATCAGGGAAATCAGATGGGAAAATGGCTTTCCAGAAAATGCCACAAGATGTTCCGATAAAAGCAGTACATGTCGCTCTATTCAACTACAGGTGTGGAATCAGCGATGGAAGGACAAGGCAGAACATAGGGCTGCCCCAGTCTCTGCTTCTCCCTGGTATTCCCAGCTTGACCAGCCTGGAAGGATGCGATGGCATCTTCCAGCCACCCTGGGGAAAGAGGGTTGGAAGTCCCCCCTAGGGCTCCACGATGAACCATCTGAATAAGACCACAAAGAGCCCATCTCCCTTAAGTTACCAGGTGTATGCTGGCCTCTGATGACACAGGAAATTTTGAGTATGTAGATTTTTTTTCCTTTCTCTCACACCAATATTCCAAAGAGATGCATCTTCTTCAAATGTCATGACTGAATTACAAATATTTCTTCTAATCCATTTCCTTCTGTACTGCTCTATCCTTGTCCAAACTCATGTTTGGGATTAGGGATCGGCTATGGAAGGCTTCTTATCCGTCTTTTAAGAGGTATCAGCCACAAAAATATTGTATTGTTACAAGGAAAGCTGCTTTTTCCCTTGGTGTGGTGCCTCCACTGCAGCCCGTGCAGAATTTGATTATGCGGCGACTGTGCCTGAGAAATAAGCCCTCTCCAGTCAGGAGACATGTGGAAACCACAGAGTCAGCAGATAAAGCCCCACCGTCCCGCTCCTCACACCTCACTTCCCGCACCGTGCTCCGGGTTGTCATCTGGTGCCTGTGCATTCATTCTAATTCTTTCTGCCTTGTTATTCTGTCAATTTCTTAATCTATTTATGCTGACTTTATTTTTAGTGTGCCTATTGTGACGGCAAATCCTGAAATTGCCTTGGTTGTTTTCTGAAAATGGCCGTTACCAAACCATAATGCAGACCCCGAATAAAATAATGTAAGCCCCAGGCAGTTTCCGGCGTCCGCAGCAGCTGTCTACTTTTAGTGCTGCATATCAATTCTGCCCTTGGAGGGCTTGCCTGGGAGAGGCAGCTAGGAAAGCAAAGTGTGTCATATTGAGATGAGCAGCTCGAGGTCTCGCTAGAAATGCTTACTTCTTCCTCTTTTGGAGAATTTCTTCAAACATTAATAAATCCCCTCCCCTCTCCCTATCTTTTGTTGGCAAAACTACAAAAAATGCAAATGATCCAGAAACCAATTAATTTTTAGAAAGTTGCAGCTGTTTTGCTGTATTCAGAAGACACGGTGGGCGCGTTTAGAGTGTGTGTCTGCACACGCGTGTGGAAGACCTCCAGCTGCTCACCACGGAAACATGGGATCTCCAGGTACGAGTCATCAAGAAGCTGTGTCATTGCAAACAGATCGCTTTCAGATTGCTCTCCGCATCCCAAGAACCTGCTGGCGAAGAGGCACGCAGGGGTGAGAAGAAGACCTCAGGATGCGTTTGCAGTATTGCAGTGGAAACTCACCCTCACAGACCGAGAGGATGCTCAGCAGACAGGCCAAGAGACCTGAGTTAGCTCTGCGGTCTTAAGCCCTGAGGCTTCAGGGGGCTCTACGTGGCAGCCCTGCTGTGAGACTTGGTTAGGTATGGAGCCAATAGTTGCAAGCATCCAAGTCTTTCCTCTCTGGTAGTTCTGCAAAATGTTCTAATAGTATTCACGCGAGAGAAGACTGTCAGTCTTCCTCTTGGTTTTTATGTCATCTGCCCCACGTTGCCTATAGCTCATTCAGCAGCTGTCCCCCTCATTTTCATTCTTCCCTGCTAGTAGGACATGGATTCTGTTGAGGTGCAGAGATAGCCATCCCATAATCCCAACCTCACAGGGTACTTAGTCCCTGACCTAAAACAATCACGGCAATTACACAACTGGCCCAGGACTTGGCAGGGGACCCAGTTGTGACCAATAAATCTCACGGCATATCTGCTGACGGCTTCAGGGAAAGAGTTTTCTCTTCAGACAGGAGGACGGAATTGTTTCAGAAGAAAGCCTTCTGCATTTTCCTCGCCTTTTTGCCTCAACTGTTTTTGTGTGATGATGTGACTCTTGGAGTGTGGCAGCCTCTTGCGACCACAAGGTGCCAGGCTTGGGATGGACAGGCACATGCTGAAGATGGCTAAGAGGGAAGCCACGACATGGTACCAGTGTTCCTGCACCCCTCTGGGGCCAGTGATCTCCAGACTTTGGGTCAGGTGAGCCGCTCTCCTCTCTTCATTGTCAGGGATTTTGTTACTTGTGGCCGAATCATTCTTGATGAGTGTGAGGAAAACTTACAGCTGTTACACCTAGAGCTTCTGCCATTGGCTGCTTGACTCTCCTCCTTACCATTTCCTCCCAGTGATTTCCAAACTGCTTTTAAACCATTAGAGAGAGAAGCTGCCCCAGGACCACCCATAGTACCTTTGGCCAAGTTAAGTGAGAAAGGAAATCGGTTGCCAGCCTTCTGGAGAGAGACGTGCTGGGGAGTGTAGCCCTGAGATGAGATGCCTAGAGTGGGGGCCGAGTAACTCCTGGAGCTGCCTGAGAAGGGTAGGGCACATTCAGATGTGGCTGTAGGAGGTGCCAGGTGGGAGCTACATGGCCAGGTAGGCCCCTGGTCTGTTTCCCTGTGAGGGTTATTATTTTTTAAAATATCTTTATTGAGATATACTTCAGTGTTATGTTATGACACCTTACATCTGCTTGCAATGTACAATTTGGTGGCCATCAGTTTATTTGTAGATATGGACAGCCATCACCACTGGTAATTTTGGAGCATTTTACCACTTCAGAAAGAAACCCTGTATCCTTCGGCTATCACTATCCAACTCTTTATCCCCCTTGCATCCCCAGATCTAAGAAGCCACTACTTTACTTTCTGTCTCTATAGATCTGCCTATTCTGGAAATTTTATGTAAATTGAATCATATACCACTTGGGTTTTTGTGACTAGGTTATTTCACTTATCATAATGTTTTCAGGGTTCATTCATGTTATAGCATGTATTAGCACTTTATTATTTTATGCCCAAATAATATCTCATTGTATGGATATGCAGTTGGTTCTCCTTATTTTCAGTAGTTATACTCTACAAAGTCACCTGGGACATTGGATTAGCAAATGCTGAACCATTGGCTCCATGAGGATACATTAATCAGCTTTCCCATCATTGAGACAAAATACCCTACACTTGCAACTTAAAGGACGAGAGATTTGTTTTGGCTCACATTTTCTGTGGGTTCAGTCCACATCCAGCTTGCTTAAAGGCAGAGACAGCATGACAGAAAAGCATGGCAGAGGGAAGCTATTCACCACATCATGGGCAGGAAGCAGTGAGAGAAGGGAGGAGCAGGGAACAAGAATATACCCTCCCAGGTTGTGCCCCCATTGACCCACCTCCAACCACGACCTACCTCCTAACAGCACATTCAGCTACTGAGCTTATCAATGGATGAATCTACTGCTGAGCATAATGCCCCTCACAATCTAATCGCATTCCAAACACATGAGACTTTGGAGGGATATTTTAAATTTAACCATAGCATTCCTTCTCTGGCCCCCAAAAGACTCATATCCTCATTATGCAAAATGTATTTAGTCTCTAAGAATCGCCAAACTCTTAACAGTTCCAGTCCTGCTGAAAAGTCCAAAGTCTCCTCTAAGACTCTTGACTATGAACCCTTAACTCTTTAAACTCTTAGCTATTTTTAAAATTTTTCTAAAAAGTTAAATACTTTCAATTTACGATGGCAGAGGGTAAACATTCCTATTCCAAAAGAGAAGAGTGAGATAGAACGGAATCAGACTGAACCAAGTCCAAAACCCAGTATAGCACATGTTCCACTGTGGGATGTTTGTAACATTGAAAGCTCTAAAAAGTTTACCATCGCCACAGTAGGGAGACTATTAAATCCTATAGCTCCATGTCCAGCACCCAGGGCAGGTGGTGGTGAGACATGAGTTCCAAATGGCTTAGGCAGCCCCACCCTTATGGCCTCACTAGTTGTAAGCCACACAACCTCTCTCTTAGGTGGGCTCCTCTCATTGCCTATGATTTTCCTCAGCAGACATCTATGCTCCTGGCATCTCCAACTTCTTGAGGTCTTCACTGCACTTTTGGCTTCACTCTTAGAGCTTCACACACTGCCCTCTCGGGTGTACACTGCCTGGCCTTGTAGGACTTCCTCTGAAATATGAGTGGAAGTCTCCATGACCCTATAACTCTTGCTTTCTGCATGCCCATAAAACCAGCACCGGATGGATGACACCAGTGTCTGCTGCCAGTTTGAGCAGTAGCCAGGCCCTCTTGGATAATTGCTGGAGGCCTCTGAGTGTCTGGATGGCTGGGCATGTTAAAATGAATCCTGGGTATCCAATTCCCCAGGCACCCCTTCTTGAGCAGGCATCCCAGGGACTCTGTTCTCAAATGAAAGCTTTACAGTTTTGTACCTTTGAGTTTGTAAGGCAGAGTGTCTTTCCAATTTCTGAGATTCCCTCAAGCTATGTTTTATATTTTCCTGATACAAAGTACTTGCTTTCTTTTTGATACTAATCTTTTCAACACTCATGGTCTCTATGGCCCAACTTTGCAGGTACTTCCTTTCTGATGAAACTAAAAACATTTTCCATCTGCGTTTTGCTCCTGATTTTCACTGTAGATCTGACTTAAAGCAGACAGCAGGACCATTGCTACAGCGTGAATGTTAGGCCACCTTGAAATTTCCTCTGCCAGATTAATTAGTCTACTGCCCTTAAGACGTTCCCATAGTTTGAACCACAGGTGGTACTTGCATGGACTTTCCCATCAGGTGGCTTGTACCACTGGTGGTACCAATGACTCTAATCACTTTTATTAGTCTTTTTACTAATAAAATTAATAAAAAGTCTATAAATGGATTGAATCTAGTTAATGACTTGAATTAGAATAATCACTGCCCAAATATAAATATTAATTAATGCTTTTCATACCAATTAAAAATTATCATAATAGAAATGTATTTATAGTCATAAAGTTTATCAATAATTAATTCTGTAAATTTTAACCTGGAAATCTTGCAAATATCCCACTGCTAGTATATGTAATATGGCTTTATGGCTACTGTACCACAAATTAAGTGTATTATAATTTTTATACCATTTTAAACCTTTCCTTAAGGAATATATGATAACATCTGGTCTGCTAAATCAGTGCCTTTTTTTGCATTACTGTAGACAAAGTTCCCCTGAGAATCAATACAAGCTGCCCAATGGGGCAGTCATTCATGTACAACTGGTGGTTTGCACGGGCAGAAATGATTGAATTCAAATCAGAGCTGCCCAGCAGTGAGACATACAAATTACAGCCCCATCGTGAATATGTTAATCAGTTTCTTGCAAACTCTCAGAACATGAGCAAAATGTAGGCAATGTTCCTACCAGAGTATAACACACATGGCCTCTAGTCCAGCTGTCAGTGGACTCTTTGTTCAGCTGAAACCTCCTGAGCCTGGCCTTTACTGTCTGCATTTCTATCAGCGTTCCGATCTTCTGAGTTTGGGTCAGAATCACCCACGAAGCTCTGCTTATTGCATTCTAAGTCTTGCCTAACTTGCATCTCCAAAGTTCTCCAAACTCCTCCTGTAAACCAGTCACAAAGACTTCTACACCACCTGGTCAGGTACAATTGCAGCAACAACTCCACTTCTCTGAACCAATTTTCTGCATTAGTCATCTTTCTTATCACTGAGACAAAATACACAACACTTGGGGCTGGGGATTTAGCTCAGTGATTAGAGTGCTTGCCTTGCAAGCACAAGGGCCTGAGTTCGATCCCCGGCACCACAAAAAAAAAAAAAAAATACACAACACTTGCAACTTAAAGGAGGAGAGGTTTATTTGGGCTCACAGTTTCAGTGGGTTCAATGCATCGTCAGTTTGCTCCAAGGCAGAAATAGCATGGCAAAACATGGCACAGGGAAGCTGCTTATCATATGCTGGCCAGGAAGCAGAGTAAAAAGGAAAGAGCCAGGGGCTGGGGATTTAGCTCAGTGGTTAGAGTGCTTGCCTCTCAAGCACAAGGCCCTGAGTTTGATCCCTGGCACCAAAAAAAAAAAAAAAAAAAAAAAAGGGAGACCCAGACACAAGAATACACCTTTCCATGTCACACCCCTGGTGACCCATTTACAACCAGGCCCCATCTCCTAACAGCCTAGATAGCTACAGAATTCATCATAGATGGATCCATTGCTGAGTATAGCACTCCTCTGGCATCCACTCATCTTCCAAACACATTTTAGATCTAAACCCAAACACAGGAAATACAAAATTAGGTTTCTGTGAACCTCTGGTCACAACACCTTCATTAACCAATCAATATATAACATTGTTTTATGTATACATCTGTTTAAAGACATTTCGTTCAATATATTTTTGATTCACTAACATTGAACTCAGCCCAAAATGCTATAACTCATGCCTGAATGAGTGAGGGGCTGGGAGGAGGGCTGTGGCCCCAGGGAACTCTTAGCTTAGATATACTCATAAATCTGAAGTTGTCTGAGCTGGATAACCAACCTGTGAGACTGCACAAAGGGGATCCCCTCTTTTACAAACAGATTGCATGTACATCTTGGTGCTTCCCAAGTGTTCTCAGGCTTGACAGTTTCAGCTTCTTGGCCCTTCTTCATGCCATGCAGAGTAGCAGAGGCCTCTGGCTAATTGCCAAGCTCTTCTATTCTGTGCTTCTCAGCCTCTCTTGCAGGTATGTAGGGATTCCGATATGTGAACAGAAGTCATGTGGCCGTGTCCAGACCTGTCCTGGACACACCTTCCGCTCCATGCTCTCCACCCTCTCCCACAAGAAGAAGGCATTCTGCACCACTGCTTCACCAGGAACTCTGGGAAGTGAATGAGCAGAGACAGCTATGTTTGGATCTCTGTGCCTGGAGGTTTACCTCTTACAGCAGTTGGCATCACTCTGAGTCATGCTGTGAAGCCCCTTTGTCAGCAGCTTTCTTGCTTATGCACTTTCCTCCTGTCTGGATCCCTTTTAGAGTGAGCGTCCCAGTGGATCCAGGTATGACTGCTCAGTCCAAGGCTAAGACTCTCCACCTTCCAGTCACCCACGTCTGGGTATACAGGGAAAAGTTATGTTACCTCTCTGTAGACAGGGCAATATGTGGTTGGCCCACACTAAACTTAGTATTAACCCCCAGGTCACTTTCCTCCCTACCATTGTAAAGTCCTGTTTTTCTCATCCAGTCCAACTAGGGGGTCTAGGGGCCCAAAAATTTGCTCTTGTTGTAAATTCACCCACCCATAGAACTTACTGAGCCCTTCTGGATCCCAATTCTGTCAACTGGGAGCATTTACCCTCCTGCCATCCACCAGCATCTCCATCCCTGTTATTCGCAACATCCATAACCATAGTGACAGCAGCTAAAACCCCAGCAATAAATTCTGAGTACTTCATATATCTTTTCAACAATTTTAAAGTAGAAACTAGTATGATCCCCACTATATAGATGAGTAAACTGAGGCACCGTATAGTAAATAACCTGTTCCATGACAATTTGCTGATAAGTGATAGAGTTAGACATAAACCCAGCAGTTCGGTGCCAACCACACTATTAAGTGTTAGGCTATCGCATTGCCAACCTTGGTTCTTGGCAGAATTAAGTTGTTATGGACACAAATACAGAATATGGAAGCTCTGGGCCTCTCCTGTCTGTGGATGAGGCACTTTGGGTGCAGACATACAACCAGTTTCTCAGCCCTGTATGGTATTCGCCTTCAGCCTGTCTCACCGTCTTATCCAGAGACTTCACAAGAATCAGGAACCACATGCCAAGAATACATGAAGAACAGAATCAGGAGTGTTCTGCGAGTCCAGAACACAGCATCCTAGAATCCTCGAGGACTTTCCTCCAGATCTCAAGGGTACAGCCCTGAAGACACGGAAGGAAGAATGGCAAGAGCTCCTGGTCAGGGGCAAGGGGCAATTGAAAGAGGTCAGGCCCCAAACTATGGGCTAAAATGGGAGCCCAGTGGAAGCCAGGACATTGTTCAGATGATGAAGCTGGGAATTAATTTATCCAGCTGAGAAGGGCAGGACCCGAGGGCCATATCATCAAGGAAGGATCCGCTCCTTACACCTTGTATTCTGGGCTTCCCCGCCAGGCTCTGTGTGCCGATCATTTTCTGTGAAGTGATTGGCCGAGGATTATACGGGAGAGTACAAGCTAACAGTGAAATAATGCTTCATGGAATTATTTTCCTATCATAATCTATCCTGAGTACTGGGAGAAATAAAGAGAATCTTGAGAGCCTGGCACAAGAATACCCTCCCTTCAGGCGGGGCTGGTTCAGTAGTGACCAGTCTGGTACACACAGCTCAGGATGAGGGGGGACTGCTGTCAGCAAGCCAGGACCCCCCAACTGAATGACTGTCTCTTGGTTAAAACCCCTTCTTGAAGCTCCTGTCCCTTCACCTTATTCCCACCTGCCCAGCCAGCAGGGAGGCAGCCACAGGATGGGACCTGGCAGTGACAAGGAACTTACTCCCGGCGTGGCGGTGAGCAGCTCAGAGAGTTTCACAAAAGCCCAGGGTGGGTTCCAGTCACTAATGGGATGCAAATAACACCAAATCCTGCCAGACTTCCCTGGAGGTCAGCCAGATCCAATCGACTCCACTTTCCATGTTCTGTCTTAGAGATGTATGTGCATGTGTGCATCACAGCAGAGAATATGGAGAACTTCCAGAGACAGAAAGTTCTTTTGCTTCCTGCTCTTGGGTAGTGTGAGAGGGGCAGAATGTACTGAACATATGTTCAAACAGGAAAGGCCTTGGACAAAGCATGAGGGACACGGAGCATCCGGAAGTGTCCCTGGAGCATTGCCCCCCCTACTTTCACCAGCTGAAATGCTATCCCTGAGGAGCCCAGACCCTATGGGAATTTCCACCCTGTACGGCCTCACTCCTTGTCCCCATCGCTATACCATGTCTGCTGTCCTTTCCCCAACATCTCTTGGAAAATATGTGCCATCACATTACATCGGTGACAGCATCTTCTAGTTGCAATTATGTCACCTGCCTAGCCACTCTCCCTTGTCTGCTGAAGGCCTTGGCTCCTAGGTGGCTCTCTCTCCTCAGATGGCTCTGGACATTTCTGAGCAATGTTACCATCTCCAGCAGACCCACTGAGCCTCCTGGAGTCCCGGTCCCTGCCCCTCCGTGGTCATTTCTCCATGCAGTCTCACCATGCAGGCACACCCATGAGAACATGAGGCCTGGTTATCTCTGATCATAGCTCCACCTCCAGCAACTTCCCCTTCAGGCCTCTCTCTGCGTGGCCACCTGCCCCAGCTCTCCTCTAGAGCCTTGACTCCCTATGGTGCCCCAAAGCCACCACCCCCATGGCTCAGTACTCCCTCCGGCTTCACGGACCCTCCTTTGGATTCCAGGTCTGTCCCTCTGTCATGCCTTGGCCCCTCCCCAAGCAAGGTTGCGTGCAACCCCAGTTAAGCTTGGGGTCCCGCGGTCACCTGCAGAAGGAGCCTGCCCCCCCTACATGTCAGCAACTTCTCTCTCTGTGCTGGGTCGTTTCCCTCGGCAGACAAACATGGTGTCATGTCTCTGGTCTTATTGTGATGCTGTTATAGGTTATGCTTTTAAAAAATATCTTTATTAGTTGCAGATGAATATTGAAGTAATTCTGGGTAATATGACATAATGTCTTAGATTTTCTCTAAAATACTGTAAGTGGTGGGAGGGGAGGTTAACACTGAACCTGGGGACAGGGACGTATGAGGAGTACCTTTGATTCTCTTTGCTTTTGGGTATGTTGAAAAGGTCTCATGGTATAAAATCATGGTCCCTTTCTCTAATTCCTTTCAAAGAAAAGGGAGCGTTCAGCTGCTGCTGGAAATCTTACCCCTGGAGGGTCAAACAGCAACCGCCTGTCCAAAGTGGAATTCTGTTCGTTCCTGTCCTTGCCCTCCATCTAGCGAACCTTAGCGTCACCTCCCTGGTCAGGGCAGTCATGTGGCCTGGGTGATGCGGCAGCCTCCTGCCTCTGCCGTTGCCTCTGCCGTCGCCTCTGCCGTCGCCTCTGCTGTCGCCTCTGTCCCCACAGCAGTGCTCATGGTGTAGATGTGATTCGACACATACTGTAGTGTGCACTGTTTCTCCATACTGCTCTGCCCAAACCCTCCAGCAGTTTCCCAGAACATGCTACATAAAACCCCACTTCTGCCCAGCCCCCCTCCCCCCACCAAGCCCTGACCTCCTGCAGTGTCCTGATTTTAATTATCAACAGTATTATTGCCACTATCACCGTCGGCATCACTGTCGTCCCCACCATAATTGTTGTCACCGCTACATTCACCGTGTAGCCTGTACACTAGGTCTTCTGTTATTTTACCCACAAGATTTTCTAAAAAGAGCACTCGAAGTCCAAAGCACTTCTTCTGTTAAAGATTTTACAAACTAGCCCAAGATATGAAAATGAAGGTACACACAGGACACATGGGGCTCACCGTCACATATGTAGCATGCAACCCTGAACCTCAGTGACGTGCCATGAGCAGTTGCCGGAGTGGCTGAGGTGGCTCCCGTGTGCACTGTGCATGTCCAGGAGCAGCTTTCAAGGTGCAGAAGTGACTGTCCTTCAGGTGCGCTCACGCTGCATCCCAGCTAAAGGGGCAGCGGCGGCTCTGGAAGAGCTATTTCACACAGTGATAGCAAAAGTGCAAGACACCTAGTGGCACAGTTGTGCCTAACCTTATAGTCCCAGCACTCTGGGAGGCAGGAGGACCACGCGTTCAAGCCCAGCCTGGGTAATTTAGAGAGACCCTCTCTTAAAATGAAAAATAAAAAGAGCTGGGGATGTAGCTCACTGTGGAGACCCTGCGTTCAGTCCCCAGTACTGCAAAAAACAAAAAACTAGACAAGTGCTCTCAAGGCTGAATCCAGCTGGCAAGGTGTCACTCTCCCCAGGTGTCTACCATCCCAGAGGAGTCATGTGGGCAAACTACCTTGCAGGAAATGCTCATCTTTGCACGTCATGAAGACGTGACACAGTGTGAGTGTGCTGAGAGACTCATCCTCTCTCCCGTTCCTCGGAGGTGAGGGCCCCCCGTGCTCCACCTCCTCTGCTGGGGGCCCCTAAGGCTGCAGGGTTAAAAGCAGAGGATGGAGGGCAAAGGGGGAGAGGCAGGCGCAGGGGTGCAGAGGTCCAAAGGAGCTGCTTGGAGCGGCCCATGTCGGGCAGGACTTGGTCTACCAAGTGTTCGATTCTGCTTCTGCCAACTTCCGGCTTTGTGCTGTTGGACAGGCCCTTAACCTCTGAGCCCTTGTGCCCATATATGCCAAATTGGGACGATGGCCCCTGAGGTGAGGATAAGGGTGGATGAATGAAAGCCCTTAGCCCAGTCTGACTAGGGCTCAGAAGTGATGGCCTCTTCCCTGTGCTGCTAGGGTGACAGGACTCCAGCAGAAGAGTCCATAGGTGTGACTCTTACTAAATGTCTGGATGGCTAGACACCTTCAAGTGAAGAGCATGCAAATGAGGGAGGGGAGGGTGTGCTGCTTGAGAGGAGACACCAGATAGGATCCAAGCAGAATCCAGCCCCTGTCTTCTCAGACCCCTTCCTTGTCACGGCCTGGGCATAAGGCAAGCCTGGCTAGAGGGCTCAGATGTTGCCACGTCTTACCGGGCTGCTCTCCGTTAAGCCTCCACGCAGAGGGTCTGACTTTAGGACTGCAGTTTCCACACCACTGACTTCCTGTGGAGGCTGCCAGCATTGGCGCGGGGGCGTTCTATAATATAGACAGTTCTATATTCTATAATATATTCTATATTCTATAACTGTCTATAATACAGACAGTTCTATAATCCCATCAGCACAGGGCCTTCCACACTGCTTCTTCAGGGCAGCATGCCAGGGCAAGGCCTGCAGGAGATCTGGGGTCCTTCTCTTTCCTCCTGCTTGACACCATCCTGGGGAAGGTGTGCTGCATGAGAGGAGGCACCAGACAGGATCCAAGCAGAATCCTGGGAGGTTTCTGGATGTCACCTGCTGTGGGTGTGGAAGGGTTTTCCCAGATCCCTGGTAGACTTTCTAGGTGGCCAAAGGGAAGAGGAAGGCAGGTCCAGACCTGACCCCAGAGCCGCAGCCCTCAGTGCAGACGGGCTGCCCACCAGACCCCTGCATGTTCTGCCAGATGGGTGGGCAGAGGTTGGGATGTGGAGGTTTGCTGTCAGGGGCCAGGCCCAGGCAGTTGCTGAGACCTGAGACAAGCAGCTGCAGAGCCCTGCTGGTGTGACACCAGGTCTCTGTGTCCCTCTGTAAATCAGTGATCCCATTCTGGAGATTCTGGGGTCCATCGCTCTGCAGGTAACCATCCACTGCCCAGCCCCTTGGAGCATGCCGGGTCTGGCGTCTCACACCTGGTCTGCAGCCCTGGAGAGGGCAGCCACGCATGCCAGGGTGACAGAAGGAAAGAGCTTGGTGCTTAGGCTGACTCACTCGGGATTCCCCCCATGGCGGAGCCCGCAGACCTCCAGCCTCCAAGTCTGCTTTTTAAAAACAATGTGACTGAGATAAAATTTACAAACCACACAGTCCATTGTGAGAAGTTCGCAGCTTATCACAGGCAACGTTCAGGCTTTGTTTCTGCTGTTCATCAGTGAGAAGTCTTTGCCCTTTGGGTGATCCCCTTTATGGGGGCTGACCAAGAGACATGCAGGATCCCCACAACCTTAAGTCATGAGAAAATATCAGGACATTTGTTCCTAGCTTATAAAAAGGGCACAAATGTTTTGTTCTCTGAAAAATATTTGAGGCATTGGAATAAATATCACCCAGGAGCACAGATGTGCACACATACTCAGACACACACAGACGCACATGCTCACAGGTGCACATAAATGTACACAGGTACATGTGCATACAGAGACCCACATGCACACAGGTGCACACAAAAGCATGCAGAAACACAAGCAGACATAGAGGCATGAGCACACAGGTACACATGCACACACATGCGCGCACACACACACACATCGGCACACAGGCAAAATGAGAAGACACAGACACCCTGACAAAATGGCATGTTGATGATTCTGTGAAAATGGGGAGAAACCACCCCCCCCTTCTCTGCCTCATGAAACATGTGTTCAGAGAAACACTTCTCAGCCCTGTGGAGCGCCTCTTTCCCTCTCTCCTTCAAATTGTCCCCTTCCCGTTTCACTCCAGTCGCCCCAGGCCCTTAATTAACTCTGGCCATCTCACAGCAAGCCCCAGATGTGGAGAGGCACGCAATGTCCGAATTTAGTTTGGTGTCCCAGTCAGTCCCTAAATTGGGCCACCTTCATCCAGTAGATTATACCCTCAAACTGGTTTAATGATGATAACATTATTCATTCAACAACAAGCAATTGAATGTTATTTTTTGCCTTGACCCAGAAGCCTATTCGAGCCAGATAAGTGGTATTTTACATTTGGAGCTGCTATTGTTGTAATTATAAAGGTAGCTGTCGTTAGAAAGGTGATATTCTAGGAGGGCATTAGGCTCCTGGACACCCTTTCCAGAGTCCACAGTGTGAGCCAAACCTGAGTGTTTTAATCCGTTTTCTTCCCCTCTCTAATTGTCCAAGAAACCCGACTCAGCTCTGAAGGTCACCTTCCCGCTTGGTTGGAGGTGTTCAGAAAACTGGTTTCTGCAGCATTTAGGGCCGACGTGTTGATTGTTCTGGGGATTTCGGGCCGTTTGGGTTTCGGTGCTGGTGATCAAACCCAAAGTCTTGCATACGATAAGCACACACTCCACCACTGAGCGCTCTGT
Organism: Hystrix cristata; assembly: GCA_004026905.1. Lineage (NCBI taxonomy): Eukaryota > Metazoa > Chordata > Mammalia > Rodentia > Hystricidae > Hystrix > Hystrix cristata. The sequence continues at coordinate 182,331 of PVJO010000986.1, forward strand.
GATTTTGAAACTTTGCCTTAAAGAGTGTAATGGAAGCAAATTCCATTCACAAATCACATGGGCAAAAATCTTAACTTTATTTGTCTATGATTAAACTTAGCTTCATCCTAAACCCCCATTTCTGCCTAATGACAGGAAACTAATCTAATCAATTTCAAATAACTTCAGACAATTTCAGGATCCAGCAACTTGAGATCAGTTAAATCAGGTTTGTTTCCCCTTTCCCTTTTATCTCATTTCAGGGACTGCTGGGTGGATGGTGGCTTTCCCGGGCTGGCAGATCCTAAGAGTGGCCCAATTCTTTGCCTGCTTACCTCAACTCTCACTTCCACTGTGGGACTCACTTTGGCCGATGGGAGATTAGCATGTGAGAAGCAGTTTGAGGCTTGCTCGGTTTTCCCCTCTACCCTTGCCAAGATGGACATGCCCAGGTCAGCCTGCCAGTTCCAGGAAAAGACTTAGAGACAGGTGCAGCAGGGGTGGCTTGCCCCAGCTGTGGTCAAGAGCCACCAGCACTCCCAGGTGTGTGGGAGAGCAACCCACAGCTGTGACAGGCACATGGGAACACCCATTTTGGGCTCGTGAGCTAAATGGATGTTTGTTATTTTTATGCAGCAATTCAGTGGCCCTTTCAGAACTAGTTTCTGAAGGGATATAAAGCCCTCTCCTCCCAGTCCATTATTGACATCTATTCCCGGGAAGATCCAATGACTGGTCCTGCCCGCCTGGTAGGGACTGCGGTGGCCATGGCTCCAGATGGCTTCAGCCCGATAAGTCACTATGATATCTGCAGCCCTGCCCCACCCTGGTGCCCCTGAGCTGCTCACTGTCTCCTGCCACTGATACCCATGTCTTCTCGGGGCATCAGGAATGTGGCTGCCCTCTGGAACCTCCCAGGAGTTGCAAGGGACTTGGGAATGTCAGCCAGTCCTGTCTTTCCCATCTGCCAGGAAAACATCTCCACTCTGTTTCTGCAGTTCACAGAGGTACGGATTCTCCCAGACTCCAGGCAGGAAGCAGGCTGAAGCCTGCTGTGCTCAAATTCCACAAGCCTATCTCGGAGACCCATGGTCTGCCCCCTCTGATCCTCCTGAGAATAGTTTTGAATTGCTTCCTCAATTATCCTCCTGTGCCTTCCACGGGATTCTCCAACTCCTGAGCTTCTATTTTTCTGGCCTGCGTGATCATCATCGTCTGTAGTGGGGTGATCTGGCCTTTCGCGTCTTCTCTCCCCAGTGTATTGCTGATGGCACACACTCTTGTCTGGGGCCCTGCAGAGCTCAGTCTCTCAACTTCCAACCTAGCTTGCTTTCCAGATAATTCAAGAAGATTCTCTATGGTGAGATTCCAGAATTGATTTTAATCCCAAAACCCAAGAACTTGACTCCCACCATCACCACCACTATGTCTTTGGGTTCTTTATATGTTTTGGTTATGTTTATTAACACTGCAAGAGAGTGGTAGCTTCATACAACCAAGAAATGTACATGAAAGAAACTTCAGTTAAGTGGCACCACAGTTTATGCTGCCAGAAGAATATGGTTGAGAACCAATCTCTTTCTCTGTCTGTATCTCTTTCTTTCTCCACTTTTTTGTTTGTTTGGTGTTGCCGTTTTATATTGATTTAAGGTAATTGGCCAATCGGAGTTTCAACCAAGTGATGAAGAGTTTGAGCGGAGAGAGAGAGGGACAGCTGGCATCTTGTGACCAATCAGAACTCATTACCTGAGGTCAAACAGATTTCTATAAAAATCTAGGTCCCATTAGCTAGGAAAACAGGGTTGGAGGTTGGTAGGCAGGGAACAGGACCTCCACCCTGGTTTTTAATTTGGGTATTGTTTAGTTGTCTGTGACTCTGAGCAAATCACTGGGCCTCTCTGAGCCTCAATTTCAGCATTTGCAAAATAAACCCATCATACCCCTTCACAGGGTTGTTGGGAAGATGAAATCAGGTATTGTGCATACCATGACATAACCTGAACTCAAGCAATGGCCACATTTGCCTTCCTCTATCTCATCACTGTGGATGGCCAGAGGAGAGAGTAGCCAGCTGGAGCCATCTCAGCCCAGGTCTTAATTTTGATAAACTCTCTTTCCATGACAAGACACGCATGAGCGTTGCCAAAGTCAACACGCTGGGCTCCAGTGTTTACTGCTGCGACACCTGCTGCTCTGACAGGGCTCTGTGCTGGTTTTGTACATATTGGTTTTGGACAGCGACTGCTGCAATTTTGTCTTCAGATTTCTTATGGGGGAGATTTAGCATCTGGCAACATGGCCTCTGACTGTGAGGAGTCTCCTAACTAGCACTGCGGTTGGTCATGTGCTGGAATCAGCTTTCAGTGAGGAGAGAGAAAGGGCATCTGCTTGGAAAGGCACTTTCTCCATAGGAGAGGGTGGCCTGTTTCATACTCGGGCTGGGTGTTCTCATGGGCATCTTGGATTTGCAGGCATCAAGCTGAACTCTGGAATTTCCTGTTCTCTCCCTCAGCCAGTCCATCAGCTTTCCCTGCAAACTAGGCCCCACGGTAGCTTCTTCTCACAAACCCTGTTCAGCCCACTCCAGGCCTCAGCCTGGTTTGTTCCCTGTCTCCAAAACTGCTCACCCGTCCCAGCACCTGCCCGCTCATTGAGGAACCACCTTCTCCGTTCTGGGCTTCTGGTTTCCAGTTTGGTCCCCACTCTAGCTGCACAACTCTCCAGGCCGCAGTGAGCAGGGTCACCTTGCGTGTGTAACACAAGGGATTTCACACTTGAGAGACAGTGTCCAGCACAGAGTGTGTGCTCAAGAAACATGTGCTAAACAAACGCACAGATAAATGAATGAAGAGCACAGACCATCCATCTGATTCCAGAATGTAGACTCTGCTTCAACTTGGAAGAGGTAATTAGGGAGATAAGTATTGCTCACAGCAAGAGTTAAATGTCCTGTGATTTTATTTGGAGACAAGGGTCATCTGAAGGAGAGGAAATGAGAACCTACTGCTGTCCCTTTGGTACACTGGCCCTGGCCTCTCTGAAGATGCGATTAATTGGGTGCTATAACATTTGGTGTGCAGCTCAAATGCTTTAATACAATTAAGAGCCAGAACAGCACCCAGGAGGGCACCTCCCGACACGCACACCCAGTTTCAGGCAGTGTCCTCTGAGCTCGGTGTCCTCCAAGTGGCTGCATGGCAATGTGCAGGCAATGTGCACCCAGCATCGGGGTCTAACCTGGCTCCTTCAGCCCTGGCTGGTGACCACAGTGAGGTGCATGCTCCTCTCTGCCACCACCTGAAGTCCTGTGCCTCCTGCTTCAGACCCACTAGGCTCCAGGCCTAGAGGGAGGAAGCTACAATTCAGCCTAGACTGGGTCCCACAGAGCACTTTTGTGATCCTGTGAGCCCCAGTGTCTGGCCTCTTCCAAACAAAGCCTACAGTGGATTTTAGGTTGGAGAATAAATAAATTACTGTCTCCTGTGAAGAGGTCTGACAGCAGTCCTGACCAGCCTGACCTGAGAGTGATCTGAGGGAGCTGAGTTCTTCGAAGCTGTGACTCCCAACCAAGGCTTCATGAGAACAGAACGAGAAGATACATGTGCCCGGGCGAAGATAGCAGCCTGTGCTTGGGGGTCTTGGTTCTGAGAGCAGAGTGCACCCTGAAGAGTTTAGGCGGAAAGGAAATTATTCAAATGTCCTAGGCAATGTACACAATCACGGAGCGGGCTGGGGAAATGGGCCAAGGCAGATCACCAGTGTCACCCTACACAGAAAGAGGACAGGGAAGCTGGGGTTTGGTAGCCCAAGCCACTGTGGTCACCAAACTGGGTGCCTTAGCCTCCATCTGTGCCCATGTCTGCACAGTGCCCACCTCTGAGCTGACATCAACGCAGTGGTGTCTGGAGTATGGACCCCGAGTCCCAGCTTGAGGGGAGCTGTGAATGGGAGTCCTGCCTTCTATGCCAAGAGGCTGAGTCACACAACACGGGGACGTTCCCAAGTAAAGAAAGTTATTCAGGAGACGAAGGGATCTACTAACCATAGGACACCTGAGCGCTACAGGGGCACAAGAAACAAACAAGTGAGGAAAAGGAGCCTGTAGAAGTCATTTTTCACCCAAACCCAGCACTGGGCTTCTCTGTACCAAGCGTATTTGGCATCAGTTCCCTGGTGCCCATGGGGACAGGGCTTGGCAAGCCTAGATGACAGGTTAGAGATCTGGGTGTGAGGTCATACTGGGCAAATTTCCTGGTTACCAGGCTTTTGTGTCTTCTAACGGCCCTTGCGCTGAGCCCTGATCAAAGTACTAATGGTGCAATTTCTCCAACAGGCTATGAGGCCAATGGCTGACTACTGCCTGAGGGAAATAACAACAACAATAATAAGAGTACTGATGATCATCTCATAATTTGCATTATGTCCAGCACTGAACCAAATACATTAAATCTCTAAATACTTGCAGCAATCCCATGAATGAAGTTCATCCCACTTGGCAGATGATTTCAGAGAGGCAGAGCCGATCACCTACACAGGTGATTGTGTGTAGAGGGGAGATAGGATTGCCACAGCACCCCGGCCCTGGGACCGATGCTCTTGGCTGTGAGATCAGACTGTAGTTTTAAATGTATACATGTGAACTGCCACGTCTCACTCCCACACGTGCTACACAATAACAGCCATAGCAGGTCACACGCATTACTCAGGAGGCCCGTGTGACATGATGATAGAGCTGTCCCCGTGTGTCCTTCCTGAGCTGTTCCCCCAGAAGATCCCTTTCTGTGCTCCGAGGAGTGGGGCATGCAGGGTGGGGATGCGCTGTGCACCCAGACTGACTGAGCAAGAAGATAAGTCCCCCAGGTCTCAAGACTGCAGAAACTTTATAGACAGAGGATTCTTTTGAAACTTGAATAGGACCAGAAACCTGGTGTTCCCATCCCAACCAACATCAGGAGGCCCAGAGACATGATTTAAAAAAGCTCCAAGGCTTGTGACCATGGGACAGATTGGACAGATGACGCACAGCCACTCCGCAGGTGCTGAAAGGCAGCTTTCAAAGGTTGTTCTAGCTCCGCTCGAACTCTGACTTGCCTGGTGTTGGCTGGCAAACTTGGCCAGTTTGTGGTAAAAGCTCAGAGTGTCAAGTACAATGAGCGTGTATTTTGGTCTTTTAACTCACAGTCTGACTTGTGGGGAAAAAAGATATGAAAAAGCAAACATCAAAACTTAAAATATATTTAAAAGACTCGGGAGAATGGTTAAAACAAAATCAAGAGGGAGGTAAAATTAGAACGCAGATATGCAAACTTGGGCGTGCTGTTTGAGGACCCCGGCGTGTGGGGTTTGGAGACTCCTTGTTGCAGCAGTGAGAACAGAAACCCAGTCAGTTGTAGGTCCTCGTGTCTCCCAGCGTCACGGCTGTCTTTCGTCTTGCCTGTCCACGGTTCCTTTCCAGGTCAGTGCTGTTTTCCACCTGTTCTTACGGGAACCACCCCTTCGTGCCCTTCCTGTCCCCCTTTTCCTTGCCCATCTGCAGGTTTATTTTCAGCCATCTTTTCATTCCAAAGCTGCAGGGACTACACAGAGAGGTGAGCTCAGCCTACCCTCTTCCTCCTGGCCCCGGGCTGGTGTGGGAAGAGACCCGCGGGCCTCAGAGCAGCCAGGCCTTGGCTCCTCCTACAGAGCTCAGCGGCTGCTGTGACCTCCCTTGTCAGCCCTGGCTCATTTCTAATCAGCTTTTCCATTATCTTGCACTGAAGTCCTCCCAGAATCATGTTAATTGCCTACAACTACAGTTGGGTGGTTCATTTATTCTTTCTAATGGCAGAAGATCCAAATAGTTTAACCCCGTTTTTACTTTAAAACTGCGAGTTTTGTCAATTTCGGAGGCTCTAAAGCCAAGTAGGCCAGATATATGCTCACCCAAGTCCTTGTGCAAGCACATCACACAGCCAGAATTTCAGGGCGCCCTTCCGGGCAGGGAGTTAAGGGAGGTGGGAAAATGATCCGGAGGCCTGTTATAGAAGCAGTACAGCACCATCACCAGCATCCTCACCAACCCATCCATGCCAGCTCCATCACTAGCACTACTTTCCTCTCCACCACTACCACCCCCAGTCACCACACCATTACTACTACCAACACTAGCACCACACCAACACCACCACACCATCACAAGCACCACCAGCACCATCATCTCCAACATACTAACACCAGCTCCATCATTACCGCTTCCCTCATCTCTACTGTTATCGCCGCCAGCCACAATGCCATCCCCTTCCACATCATCACAACCACCACCAGCAACACGATTACCACCACCAACACCATCAACACCAGCTCCATCATTGCCAGTCCCCTCATCTCTACTGTTATCGCCGTCAGCCACAGTGCCATCCCCTTCCACATCATCACAACCACCACCAGCAACACGATTACCACCACCAACACCATCAACACCAGCTCCATCATTGCCAGTCCCCTCATCTCTGTCACTACCAACTACAATATCATTGCCACCAACAACATTTTCACCACCACATCACAACCCCCACCATCGCCTCCACCACTGTTATGATTTATATGCAGATGTACCCCAGAGCCTCATGTGATCATAGGAAGACATATACATAAACACTTGCAGGATGGACGAAACCTTTTTAAACATAAAAACTCCCATCCAAGTAGACCTCGAAGTATGTGAGAAATAAAAACAAAATGAAAATAGAGCAACATAGTCATACTAGATCACTCAACGGGCTGAGTAAAATAGTGTTGGCCAAGAGATGTGAATTTCAGAGGTTTATCTAGAAAATATGAAGGTGTAAGGTAAAAGAAACATTCCCCACTCTAGGCGAGGGATGGGGTAAATCCAGAACTGCCGGACTTGGAGGGCAGGCTTGCAATGAGCTGACCTGAGCAGCAAGCGGTGACCTAGAGGCCCAAGGAAAGATGCCAGCAGCAGAGAGGGCAGTCCAAGGAGTGGGAGGCAGGGACCCCAAGTCAGGGCTGGGCCATGCACTCAGTTGTCGTGTGAGGGTCAAAGCGCTGTCACCATTCAGTAAAACAAGTACATCCAGCTCAGGAGAATAGTCTGCTTAAAATTTTAAGTATATTCATTTCCTTGTCTCAGATTTGAGCCTCAGTTTTTTAAAAGGAATGAGAAGACAGATTGAAGAGAAAAGGTGTGGGGAGGCCTGTGTAGTTGAAGCTCCAGAGGGTGGCAACGCCAGCCCATCATCCCAGGCTGGTCACCACCCCTTCTGTCCCTTGTGTGCTGGGGATTAAATGCCGGGCCTTTTCACTGAACTCTTATCTCCAGACCTTTTTTATTTTGTATTTTGAGACGGGTTCTTGTTAAGTCACTAAGGTGCCCAGGCTTGGCTAAAATTTTTGATTCCTCTCAGCCACCCAGAGTGAGGGATTACAGGTGTGCACCCCATACCTGGCTTGAAATGTCAGCTTCTGATGTGCTGTTATCTAGAGGACTTTCCGTTGTCCAATTTCTACTTAAATGCAGATGTGCCCGGGAGAGATAGGGCCTTACAGCCTTAGGCCTGCAGAAGCAGCTCTCAGCCTCTGGGGGAGTCTGGGAGAGCCCTTTTCCCACCTGGACCTTGAGTGGATTATCAGCTGATACTTAAATTTTCCAAATATCCAGGGAGGAAAGAGCAGCCAGAAAGTACAGGTCTCAGTGGACCAGGTTAGAACCTGTGTTTAGATGGAAAGAATGCTCATTTGAAGCTAACCCTGATGGTTCTAAATGGACACACACAAAATATGGGCCGGTTGCCAGGAAGCTAGCCTTAAATCTCAGCCTCTCCTGAACAGATTCTTCCCTGGCCTCACACCCTATCTTTACGAAGGCTGAGAGAAGCATGCTTAGGTCCAAGGTTCTTGGACTTTACTGCAATGCGACCCTCTGAGCAGCATTTGAAATCTCAGGAGCCAGAACGCAGCTGGAAGTCTTAGAGAAAATCTCTAGTGTCAGTAGTGTAAATGATGATAACGCAGGTGGGCAGTGAGGTCCGAGGGCTCGAGATCTCACAGAGAGAGAAACCCAGGAGCCTTCCTCCCCGGGAACCGGCTCTGCTCGCCGTGTGTCTTCAGGTAAGTGACCTGAGTCTACTAGACTGGCTGCCTTCCCTGTGAAGTAGGATGAGCAATTCTCCCTTCCCAGGGCAGTTGTGAGGGTTACGGATAATGTGTGTGAAAGTGTCCCAGGTGTTGGTGGGGCTGGCAACAGGAGACATTATGGTTTTTTTTTTTATTTTAGTGATTAAGAAACGAAGGCACAGAGGCAGCCTTTGCTCCCACCTGAAAACAGAGACTCTCTCTGTAGGAAATCTCCATGTTTTCTTTGAGCTCCAGTGCCCTGGGACTCTGCCATCAAACTGCTGCCATTGAGTCCGGCAAGGTGGTCCTGAGTCACCTGGAAAGACAAGTCTTATAAATGAAGCACTTTCCCCCGACACCTGAACGCACACACAGTGACACAGGGTGCTCAGCTCCTAACTCATTCTCCACCTGTACACCCCAGCATCCAGCGACTCCTTTCCACACCCATTGCTTGCAATCTCTTATCTGTCCTTGCCACCAGCCCTTAATGTCCTGGGCTAATGGACAGGGCCCAGGAGTGACAGGTCAAGGGCATGGACCCTTGAGGGGTGCTGCAGGCAGACCAGGACCCAGGGCAGGGAGGTGTCAAGGAACTGAATTTTGCAATACTGGCCCTACTGACATTTGGGGTGGCTAATTCTTAGACCTCTCCTGTGCATTGCAGGACGTTCTATCTACTAGGGGCTAACTGCACCCCCCAGCTGTGACATCAAAACTATCTTCAGGCACTGCCTAACATCCTGGCAGGGAGGGGTGTGAGCAGTGGGATGTGCTCCTCCCTCCCACTCCCAGCCCCTCCTATGGAGAGCCACAGATGTGGATACACACCCTCACCAGGATGCAGAAAGGAGAAATGTCTTTCCGTGATGTGTCAAAATAAATTCACACCAGAAAGAACCATTCTGCAAAAGACAGAGTTGTTCCCACTTCAGACGGAGCTGGCAGGGACTGAAAGGACAGGAATGGGATTTTCTTCCAAGTGTCCTTTACAAGGCCACACTCAAGCCTTGGGGGCTGTGGCCAGGGACCAGTTCCCACCAGCCCAGGTAACGCAGGGTGACAGGTGCCCACCAGGCTCCCGGAGGCTATCAGAGACAGCCCTCCATCTACAGGGCCTCCTGCCCCTTCCTTCCTTGGTGACAGCTCTTCTTGCCTGCTCCTAAGTGCCAGATGTACATGCACAAGCAGCGGTGAGTAGGGAGACAGGATACAAAACAATGCAGAACAGATAACATAAAGCAGTAATACACAAAACTAGTACAATACTGTGCACACGCCCATGTGCAGAGGGAAAATGTGGCAGTAGACACTCCAAAATGTCAACATGGTTCCAGATAGAAGCTGGGATTTCAGGTCACTTTCCATTCATGGGCTAACTTTACATGTTGTCTCCTTTTTCCATCTTGAACATACAGTAACGTTGTAGCAAGAAAAGCAAGTCATTCAAAAAAGTAAAAAGTAAACACTGTAGAAGGCACATGAAACCCAAGTTACCAGGAACACCACTATCTCATTTTGTCACCTACTACAGGGAAGGTAACCCTCTGTAGTGTGATGGTCCAGGTCTTTCAAGGGCAGGCGTAAATAAGGAGTCCTGAGAGGGTGCTGGCTGCAACCCCCCGAGCGACGCCACACCGAGTTCCACCGGGCAGCCGCTGTCCCCCTGTCCTCTGCAGGACCTGTGTCACCACCATGCAGATCTGCGCTGAGCAGCGCGCACGGTGCACAGGGGGCTGGCACTGTAGCTAAAAGCGGCCCAGCCACAGTGGGTCACACAAGTGGCCACGGGATCCATGGCCACGCCTTTAGGACACGTGGGCGGGCTGGGGTTGCATGTGGCTTCTGATGGGGACAGTCGGCTTCGGCGTTTCCAGGAGCTTTTAGTGACCTTGATTCTCGGGAGTAGAACGAAAAACAAAAGAGCAAAACGCAGTCAGACACGTGCGGCAGGGACAGAAAGGTGGCGAGTGTCCTTGTAGCCTCGGAAAGGGCCGGGCTCGCTGGTGGCCCGAGTGGCCTGTTTCGGACAGCGCCCTCTATCGGGTCACCAAGCGCCCCGGCGTCCCCGCCGCGGAGTCGCCAGCCACCCGTCCCGCGCACAAGGCGACCGCAGCTGCCGCAGGCCCGCAACTCTGCCGCCCTCTGTTGGCCGAAGTGCGAAGGACATTTCCTCGCGCTTCCTGCTCCCAGCGAGGACGCCTACGCGCACGGTGCCCTTGAAAACACCGAAACGGGGACCGCGTGTCAGGGGACACGGTGGCAGGGTAGGCTTAGCTTAGTGGCAAAGGCCTCGTGGGTCGTGCGAGGGGCCCGAGAGGCTCGCTGCGTGGCCTGGTGGCTCGTCGGAGCGCGAGTGGGGTGGAACCTCGTCCCGCGGTGACCGTGCAGAGGGCTGAGTGGGGACGAGCACTCGGCAGCCAGATGCGGACCGGCTCCTCCAGGACCTGGCGGGAGCCTAACTCTAACCCTAACCCTTCCCACCGTACGAGCAGTACCGTCGCAAGGTCACAAGCGCAGGGACACGGGGAGGTAGATGGCAGCTTCCGCGAGGTGGCGCTGAAGAACGTCCTCGGGTGACCGGAGGGCAGGGCACCGCAGGAGGGCGTGGTGTTGCTTTCCTGGGCTGCCTCTCCGAAGCGCCACGGACCGGGTGGCTTAACAGATACTTATTCTTTCGTGGTTCTGGAGAATGGAGGTACAGAGTCAAGGTGCCCGCAGGGCCCCGGTCGCAGAAGGCTCCAGCGGGGACCTGCTGGGAGCCTCCAGATCGGCCTCTGCTGGTGTGGCGCCCTCCCTGTGTGCACGCCTGCTTCTGTTCTCTGCTGGTCCTTATATAACTTCGTACTACTTAGTTACCTTTGCAAAGACCCGGTCTCCAAAGGTCACAGGTCCTGGAGGTGTTTTGTAGAGTCGCAACTCGGCCCACAGCTGTCATGGTTGGAGTGGGCATGGAAATTTGGAAAGGGGACTGTGTACTGCCTCAGGGGCGCAGAGGACGCCACAGGATCTGGTGACCTTGTGTGAGCTGAGCGGCCCAGGCAGGCTCAAACCTGGTACGGACTCACGACAAAGAGGATTTGGGACACTTCGACTTCCCCGGGAGAGATTGGGACATAGACACTTCTTGACCGCATGGGGCTTTAGATCAACCGTTATACTGTAGACAATGATTTATTTTTAATTGTCAAATTTTTTCGAAAAGCTCCATCAGTTTTTCTAGTTTGGAGTAAGTCATGGCCACTGGGGAGAGGGTGAGGAAGCACAGAAGATGTAAGGAAGTTTTAAAAACCACCCCCGTCCCAGCCCCAAGTGATAACTGCCTGGGAAAGGGAACATCTACATGCATACAAAGTTTTGATGGCACTGTTCACATTGAAAATAGCACCACCCCTTCTGCTGCTATCACTTTTACAATCGCTTTGTAAATCCAGTTTCTCCGCGCTTTAAAAGAGCCTTCGAAATGTGACCCACAGGCAGCACCGGTTGCCTCTGTAGGTGGTAGGTGCTTTGCTTCTGTGGAGGAGGAAAGTAGATCTGCCTACAGAAGCCAGCTGGGTACACGGAAGGATGTCCTATGACCAGATAGTCAAGGAGGACAGGGTTGCTGAAAAACGAAACACAGTGTCCAGAGGACTGAAATGGGGAAGAGAGCTTAGGGGTTAGCAGGCCAGAATCAGGCCTGAATTGGATTCAGACAAGAAGCTGAGAACGGAGGGTCAGAAGCAAATGCCTGAGTGACCGTGTGGGCAGAGCTTCCCTTCTGGGTGGTGGTCAGGGTAGGAGACGGAGGCCCTCTGGGGCTTAAAGGAGCCAGCTGTGCTGGGAGAGTGGAGTGTGTGCGTGTGTGTATGTGTGCAGCTTCTTTGGAACAAAACAAGTTCTCTGTTATAACTGCTAAATATCAAGAGCATCAAATGGTTAACTATCTAAGCTCACAGGATAAGATTTCAAAAAATAAAGGCATGAGACAAAGCTATCCATTGGACCACCCCTCGTGTGTGTCTCTCCCCCAGTTTAGGGGAGAAGATTCCTTTGTCCTGGCCCCG